>CM016621.1:89744604-89906432 GCA_005393395.2 Gossypium australe | reverse complement strand
GTTATCTCTTCAGATTTTTTGTCAATGGCGATTGAACAAAATAACAAGGTATTGCGTCAGTGATACAATCCTGACGAAGAATGGGCATTGTTAACCCAAGTGCAAAATCGGAATCATTGTGAAAAGAAAATGATATTTTGCATTTATGCGAGCATCATGCATATACATCTGGTTGGGACACCTGAAGAGTGATCAATAGATGGAAGGATTCAGATCTTTTACCCTCGAATAGCAACGAAATGGGTCGAAAAGGAAACAAATCCTACGTTTTGGAGTTGCAGCGGGATGAATGAAAGGATTCAGATCTTATACCCCTAGGTCACAATGAGATGAACCTTGAAGTTACTGTGGGGCAAATTTTTTGAGCAAGATATTTGTTTTCCCAGGTTTTCCGTCATGAATACCAGCTGAGCAGATCGCAGCATAATACATCTGCGATATAGCCCTGACAAACAATGAGCGATGACCACCTTACACTGTTAAAAGGGGATCATTCTCATGAAATTTTACATTCATGCAAAACACATTTAGTTAGGAGCATTCGATTCATTCTGACCATTGCATCCTAATCATTGTAAAAAAATCATTCTCATGACATCCTGTAGACACATTTAGTTTGGAGCATTCGATTCATTCTGATCATTGCATCCTACTCATTGTACAAAAATCATTCCCATGATACACATCTATTTAGGGGCATTTAATTCATCCTGATCATTGCATCCTAACCATTGTAAAAAAAAAAAATCATTCTCATGACATTTTGCATTCATACAAATGTCATTCATAAGACGCATCTGTTTAGGGGCATTCGATTCGTTCTGATCATTGCATCCTAATCATTGTAAAAAAAAATCATTCTCATTCATACAAATGTCATTCATAAGACACATGTATTTAGGGGCATTCGATTCATTTCGATCATTGCATCCTAATCTTCATAAAAAGACCATTCTCATAACATTCTGCATTCATACAAATATCCTCCATAATATCATTTAGCTAGGAGCATTCGATTTATTACGATCATTGCATCGTGATCGTTGTGAAAAAATCATCATTCTCATGACATTCTGCTTTCATGCAAATGTCCTCCATAATATCATTTAGTTAGGAGCATTCGATTTATTATGATCATTGCATCTTAATCATTGTAAAAAAAAATCATCATTCTCACGACATTCTGTATTCAGGTAAATGTCATCCATAGCACATGTAGTTAGAAGCGTTTGAGTCATTCCGATCATAGCATCCTCATCATTTATTTAGGCGTAAGCACATTCTACATGACAAGTTCCTCAAAGAACAGTGTAGCAAATTCATATTGTGTTCCCTAGAGATGATAGTGGAGCAGATTGAAGAAGAAAAGTCTTCCTGAAGATAATAAGGAAGCAAATTGAAGAGTTCAGACTTTATTCCCTGGAGATGCTAGTGGAGCAAATTGAAGATGGGAGTCTTCTTGAAGATAGTAAGGAAGCAAATTGAAAAGTTCAGATTTTGTTCCCTGGAGATGCTAATGGAGCAAATTGAAGATTGAAGTCTTCTTGAAGATAGTAAGGAAGCAAATTGAAAAGTTCAGATTTTGTTCCCTAGAGATGATAATGGAGCAAATTGAAGATTGAAGTCTCCCTGAAGATAGTAAGGAAGCAAATTGAAAAGTTCAGATTTTTGTTCCCTAGAGATGATAGTGGAGCAGATTGAAGATTAAAGTCTTCTTGAAGATAGTAAGGAAGCAAATTGAAAAGTTTGGACTTTGTTCCCTAGAGATGATAGTGGAGCAGATTGAAGATTGAAGTCTTCATGAAGATAGTAAGGAAGCAAATTGAAAAGTTCAGGTTTTGTTCCCTAGAGATGATAGTGGAGCAAACTGAAGATTGAAATCTTCTTGAAGGAAGCAAATTGAAAAGTTCAGATAAGATTCCCCTGAGAACTGTGTAGCAAGGTTGAAGATCGTCCTGTGGTGGAATGGGTTGAAGATCGTCCTGTTGCCACCGACCAGTGGTGGAATGGGTTGAAGATCGTCCTGTGGCCGCCGACCAGTGGTGGAATGGATTGAAGATCGTCCTGTTGCCACCGACCAGTGGTGGAATGGGTTGAAGATTGTCCTGTTGCCACCGACCAGTGGTGGAACGGGTTGAAGATCGTCCTGTTGCCACCGACCAGTGGTGGAATGGATTGAAGATCATCCTGTAACCACCGACCAGTGGTGGAATGGGTTGAAAATCGTCCTGTGGCCGCCGACCAGTAGTGGAATAGGTTGAAGATTGTCCTATTGCCACTGACCAGTAGTGGAATAGGTTGAAGATTGCCCTATTGCCACTGACCAGTAGTGGAATGGGATGAAGATTGCCCTATTGCCACTGACCAGTAGTGGAATGGGTTGAAGATTGTCCTGTTTCCATCTAACAGCGGTGGAATGGGTTGAAGATCATCCTATTGCCATTGAACAGCGGTGGAATGGGTTGAAGATTTTCCTATTGCCATGGAACAGCGGTGGAATGGGTTGAAGATTGTTCTATTGCCGTCGAACAACGGTGGAATGGGTTGAAGATTGTCTTATTGCCACCGACCAGCGTTGGAATAGGTTGAAGATTGCAAATGTTATCTCCCTGAAGATATAACAAACAATAAAACGAATTGAGGCTACAGGCCCTATCCCTCAGAAATAGCAATGGAGTAGAGCGAAGCAACAAGTTACAGTGGAGTTTGACGCTACTTGGCAAAGAAAGGCACCAAAGGAAACAAGACTCAGTGGATCCCGACAAATTTGGGCGTTCTTTATGTCTTTGTTCTGTTCCTATTTGCCCGGCCCATTTCTCAAATTAAATTAACCCATTAAGACCTAAACCAACCTCATACCCAACCCAATAAAGGCCCATGACCAAAAAAAAAACCAATACATAAACCTAAACAAAAATGAAACCCTAATTTCTTTTTCCTAACCCTAGCGCCGCAACCCCTGCTGGCCTCCACTACTGCTGAACCTGCCTCTGTCGGCCACCGCTCTGCTCCACTGGCCGTTGTCTGCCACCATCGCACTCCACCAGCCCCATAACCTGTAAAAATAAGAACAAAGTAGCAGCACCACTAGCAAAATGATTTGTTTTTTTTAACATTATCATTCGGCTATAAAAGCCAACTCAAAACACTGTAATAAGGGGAGAATATCCAAACAAAGAAATCTGAAGTTTGAGAGGTTTTATTTTGTTCCATTTCCTTATCTTTTTGTTTTCAACAGATTATATCAATAAAAGCAAAAGTAAAAATCTCATACTTTCTTTTCCATTCTAGCACTATTCGAAACACTTCGTTTACAACAATATTCTATTTTTTTAAACTATATATATATATATATTATAATATCAATATAAAAAAGAGAGGAAAAAACGAGACTTTACCTTTTCAGGCCACCGCGCGCGACGGTGCTGGCGACGGCGTCACGCCGGAATTCCCCACCTGCGCTCGAACCTGCAGATGAAAAGAGAAAGAAAGATTTGTTTTTTTTAGAAGCAGCACAAATGAAAAAAAAAAGGAGAAAAAATGGGTTTTATAATGGATCAAAACGGCGCCGTTTTAGGGTTGGGAGCCCAGGCGCCAAAACGACGCCGTTTAGGCCCCAACCCGCGTGCAGACGACCCTACCCAACAGGATCCGCGTGTTTTCCTTTTGTTTTGGAATATTTTCGTGTTTAGTCCTCCCTTCTTGCGAGATGTTTTGATTGCGTCCCATAGCAGTTTTATTTTATTTTCAATGTGGCACAAATATTTTCTCACGTTTCAATTAGGTCCTCATTTGAACGTTGCGTTTCACTATGTAGGATTTATTTCCATTTTAGTCCCTCTAGGTTGTGCGCGTGTTGCAGTCGACTCCCTTTTTCCTTTTTTATTTTAAATTTGACCTTGAAATTTCATCTTTAGTTCAATTTGATCATTTTCAGTTATTCCGCAATTGTTATTATTATATTTATTAGTATTATTATTTTATTATTATTTCTATTATTACTATTATTGTATTATTGCTTGTATATACTTACTACTACTATTGTAATTATTATTATTATTATTATTATTATTATTATTATTATTATCTACTTTATTTTTCATCATTATTACTATTATTATTATACTTTTTTTCTATACTACTATCATCATATTACTACTCGCATATATATATACTTACTATTATTATTAATATTATTACTATTCATATTATTATTATTATTATTTCTTATCATCATTGTTATCACTTAATATCCTTATTGATACTATTATTATCACTACTGTTATGTTATTAGCATATTATTATTTTCTTTTCATTGTAAATTATCCACACTGACAGATTTTACTTTTGTTATGTTTATTAGTATTATTATTTTATTATTTTATTATTACTTCCATTATTATATTATTTGATCTTTTCTATTACTATTGTTATTATCTTTATTATTATCACCATTATAATTACATTTTCTTTTCGCATTTGTACTTATTTCTTATTCTTACATTATTTTTCATTATCTTCATCTTGGCTCATTTATTTTATTCTATTTGTCATCTTTTATGTTTTCCTTTATACTAACGCATTTATTTCCATTTTTTACGCATTCTCGTATTGTAACGTGTTTTTTTTTTTACATTCTATTGTAAACTTACGTTATCTTAATTTTCACCCGATACAAAGTTTCTTTTCGTAAAGGTAATATTCCTTATTTAGAAATTCGGGAGATCGTGCCCTAAAGTATTGGGTTGCAATTTTCTTCGTTTAATCTAGATAACCGAATATCCCTTTAAACAAATACATTTTTAAACAAGAAGCCTATTCTCGGGAATTCGAAATGTCATGTCTTAAAATATTGGATGTGATATTTTATTCCTTCAGAACGGGAAAGTTTTTATGTTCAATTCGGGAAAGCTATGAGATGATCTTGGATTCCAGGATTTAAATTACCGTGTCCTAAAGTATTGGATGTGATATTTTATTCCTTCGGAACGAGAAAGTCTTGATATTCGATTCGGGGAAACTATGAGATGATCTTGGATTCGAGGATTAAATTTATCGTGCCCTAAAGTATTGGATGTGATACTTTATTCCTTTGGAACGAGAAAGTCTCGATATTCGGTTCGGGGAAGCTATGAGATGATCTTAGATTCGAGGATTTAAATTACAGTGTCCTAAAGTATTGGATGTGATATTTTATTCCTTCGAAGTGAGAAAAATCTTGATTCAATTCGAGAAAACTCAAATATTTCCAAAAGAGATTTGATTTTTTAATTCCTTTTTAAAATTTTCAACTTTTCGACATTATGACATTGATTAATCAATTTGGTACCAATTTTGGGCGTTGCGAGGGCGCTAACCCTTCCTCGTGCGTAACCGACTCCCGAACCTATTTCTTTGAATTTCGTAAACCAAAATCATTGTTTTGATAAATTAAATGATTTATTTAAAGCAACCACTTTTCAAGGTGACCTGATCACACCTCAAAAAAAAAGGATCGGTGGCGACTCCCGTTTTTATTTCCAAAACCCAAGTTCGATTCTCGCCTTTTTTCAAAAAAGGGATGGTTTCGACATAACAAATTATAAAAATATCAATTAACTTAAAAATTATAATTGCAAATAATGGTTAAGCCGCTAAAATTTTCAAATGGGATGATAGGTCCTAATCATTTCATTCAAATTTACAAGCAATTATAGTTTTCTTTATATAAATTTTTGTATTCCTGTACTAAAAATACTTTATTTATGCATCTTATTTCAAAAAATTCTAAAAGAAACTAAAATGCCTTAATTTTTTTTCTAAAAATATCAAGTATTTTTTTGAAATTATAAAAACATAAAATTATTAAAACGATTTGGATGTAAATAAAAAAGAATGTATAATATGCAATGTGATTAAGTGTCATCAATTTTCTACTTGTTGAGTAATATTTCTCATATGTTATTGATAGGAGTGTTCGAGTATTTATACATATTGTTACAGATGCTATTACAGCTCATGATAGGGTCCCACCATTTTGTCTTGACTCCGCTGCCTCTAGTATTGACAGTCTTTGTCCCTAGTACTGACATTCTCTACAAACTCCAGGTTTGCTGGGCACGTGTCTATGGAACACGCAATCCTTTCTGTTACTGGGACTAAAACTCTAGGCGGGCTCCGTACTTGCTGAACACGTGTTTAGGTGGCTTGTGAAGCACGCCACCCTTTCCTGCGAGCTCCCTAGGTCCCTACGAGTTGGGTCATTGGCTTTGCCTTGCGAGCTATCCGAGTCTTCTGGTGGGCCCTATCCGAGTCATGGGTCGAAGACCCAGATCCCTAGTAGGGCTCAGTTTCATGATTACTGATGTATAACAATCTATTCCCCCTTTTAATGGGCCTAAGGGGTGCTATAAAGTGGCGACCTTAGGTCCATCATGTCAAGTTTTTAATGTAGCTTGCTGGGTATGTTTGCGAGCTGTGATGCATATCGATTGTTCTGATGGGTTTCGAGTATACGTATCTGACCGTTGAAAGTTAAATCATTCCCATTTGCTCGCATTTGGATCATTAATTTTTCTTGGTTATATGAATCTTCTAAAAGTAGGATGAGAAACCTTTCTTTAAAAGAGAAGCCTTCAGAACCCAAATCTTTCACGCCTAGCATTTCCAGCAACCTGAAAAAAAAGTAATTTCAAACATTCTTACTTCTTAAATTTTTGTTTTCTTTTTTTACTCGAGTTATGGTGAAGATGAGAGGAATTGGCAATCAAGTAGTCCCAGCCCATCCACTGCGAGAACGACTGTCTCTGGTTCTAGTGTCGGACAAACTTTTCTCTACACCACTAAGCAGGAGGAACTATAAAAAGTTCTGGGTGTTCGGGGAATAAAACTTCCCAATTTTGCATACAAGTTCTCTATTTTAGAGGGTCACACCGACTGTGCGAAACCACCAAAGATAGTTTCCTTCTTTCGATTCACACACTGGAGGTTGGGTTCCACTTGCCACTGCACCATTTCTTTTGTAGTTTGCTCAAGGGCTATAAGATTGCACTTGGCCAACTCTTTGGCTTTTCTTGGTGGATTGCCATGACGTACTTCACCGAATGTTCCCGACGTAGTGAGGTTCCCTTGCTCACCATTTTTCAGCATTTATATTAGTTGAATGGTCATAATATGGAGAATTCATCGGGGTTCAATTACTTCTCTTATTGCAAAAAGGTGAAGGCAGTTATTGTGAACCAATATTCCAACCTTCATCTGAACCGGAGGAAGTATGTTAGAATTCGTAGTAGACTTGGCGAGGACTTTGGGTTCCCAATCAAATGGTCTCCGTCGAGTCAGAATATGTGTTCATTCCAGCGGACTCTCCCCACAGACGAAGCTGTGGCCTAACTTCAAAGGCTTTCTACTGGGTGTCTATTGATTTTGGAGGACCTTATCACGGTAAGGAATATTTTTCAGTACTACTTGGAGGGTTACAGCCTTAACGAATTGAGGCTTGGTGATAACATGGAGGTTGCTCGATCCTTTGGTGCACTACTTGAGAGCTTCACATAACCTCATGACTCCTTTGACAAGTAAGGCCTAATATTTTGGGGTGCCACGGAGGAACTAGTGAACTTTTTCTATCACTTCTGTGAAAGGAAACTTCGCTCATTTCTCCCATCGAGTATTCGCAAGGGGAAGGTGGTTAGTAGAATGTAAATTTGTTAACTACTTCCACTAATCATAGGGTTGTTGGTGATGCAGGGATCAATCATAGCTCTAGAGATAGTTCGAGTGAAACTGATTGTATCTCCCTCAAGATCAACGAGGCCATGGATATTGACTCTTTGATAAGTGGTTCCCACAAGAAGTGTAAGACTAATGCAGGGGTTGTGTGCATCAATTCTGCTAGTGAGGAAGATGAGAATAATGTTCAATTGAAGCGACGTAGCAAAGGAAGGGCAGGCCCTGCTGGTCCTATTGCTGCAATGGTTGAAGCTTCAAATTCTCCAAGTTCTCTAGTGGCGAGCTTGCCACCTGTTTCCCTTGCCAGCTAACCGACTGCCATTAATGAGAATACTCCCCCACTTGTCCCCGTGCCTCTCTTTCTGTGCTTGTTGTTGGAGAAGCTCCAATTAAAAGTAATGGAGGTTCATTTTCTTAGCGTAGTGATTTCAGCGCACATGAGTATCCTTATAATCCTAATGATATGGCCTCGAATGGCAAGCTTCTATCCCAGAAGCTGCGAGGCTAAGCAGTGCACAAATACCCTCAAAATTGGGTTTGTCCTCATCTCTACGATTCCTGCTTTCTGAGGCTAATTTTATTGGGTTGAGATATAAAGAGGCCTATCAGAGCGAGCGCAGAGACTAAAGAAGAGTTGGCAAGAGTTTACAAGCTATATCATAATATGAATGAGGAAAATGAGGTTATCAATAAATAGAACCGGGATCTTATAAAGTGCCTGGCTATTTTTGAGATTAAGATAGAGGGGCTAGCCTGCGAGGTGGCCGCTGAGAGGCAGAGTAATGAGGTTGTGCAGGCTGAGGTAAAAAGGATCACTGTAAAGTACGCAGCCACTCTCGAGAAAACCATTAGAGAGTGCCAATGCCCATTGTGTAGAAGCAGTCTAAGGCCCTGGAAAAGTTTAAAAATAAAATAGTTGAAATTGTCTTGAATTCTATTTCAAATCTAAAAATAAACATATTGATGCACACTCAAGTTGCTGGTGGCCCTTTCGATGCTCTTGATGGGGTAGACATGAATCGGTTGGGTTTCAACGTGTTTTTTTTCTTCTGGTGATATGTGGGACTCATTTATTTTCACATGGAAGAATTCTACATACATTTACTTAGAAGAGAGGACTTAGCTCGGAATGAGGACGTGGCCCTCTTTGCTGCGAACGACGACGTTGCCCCTTCTAATAATGCAGACCAAGATGCTGATGGAGTAGATGGAATAATATATCTTAGTCAACTTGTATTTGTTGTTATTTGGTTTTTCATGAAATGAAAATGTGTATTTAAAGAAATTTACTTTTGATAGTCGTTGCCATTATGTCTTTTGCGAGCTCATCATATTTATCGCATAGCTATATCGTTATTATAAATGCTTTAAGTAAAAACCTTTGAAAATTACCAGCTGCGAGCTATTTTGAGACTTAGTGAGGTTGTTAGCTGGGAATGTTATCCATGAGCAGATTTATTCTTACAAAAATTTTGAAAGATAACATAGTTGGGGATGTGAATCCATAAGCTATTTTATAATTAAGAAAATTTTGAAAGGTAACATAGCTAGGAGTTTTCAACTCTCGTAAACTATATTGGAGGCTGTGATCTTTATCCTGCAAGCCTTAGTATGGCAGCTAAGAGCTTTGCTCTCGCTAACTGTGTCAGAGGCTGTGGTTTTTATCCTACGAGCCTTAATATGACAGTTGGGAGCTTTGCTCTCACTAATTGTATTGGAGGCTACGATTTTTATCTTGCAAGCCTTAGTATGACTGCTGGGAGCTTTGCTTTCGCTAACTATGTTGGAGGTTGCGGTTTTTATCCTGCGAGTTTTAACATGACAGCTGGGAGCTTTGCTCTCGCTAGCAGTATTGGAGGCTGTAGTTTTTATCCTGCGAGCTTTAATATAACAGCTGGGAACTTTGCTCTCGCTAACTGTATTGAAGGTTGTGACTCTTCACTCTACGAGCCTTAATATGACAGCTGGGAGCTTTGCCCTCGCTAACTATGTTGGAGGCTGTGGCTCTTCACCGACGAGCCTTAATAAGACAATTGGGAGCTTTGCTCTCTCTAACTATGTTGGAATTTGCGATTTTTATCCTGCGAGCCTTAATATGACATAAATTTGTTAAGGAAAGATTCTTCATTCACAGGGTAAGGATTTAAGCATGATACTTTTTGAGATGTCAGGCATTCTAAGTTCGCGGTATAGCCATGCCCTTTATTCTCGCTAGCTTATTGCTCTGTAACCTATTTTTTCTATAACTTTGTATGGCCCCTTCCAATTTGGAGTCATTTTTCCTTTTTGTAAGGCGGGTAGACTAACTTCGGTATTTCTTAAGACAAGATCGCCAACTTGGAACTACTTGTTTTTTACCCTCGAATTGTAGTAGTGAGCTAATTGTTGGGCGCGCGTTGCGTTTCTAATTTCAGTTGTTTCTCTAAGTTCGTTAATCAAGTCAAGATTAAGCCTGATGGCCTCCTGATTAGCTACATCGTTGAAGTGTTGTGTTTTGTGAGACCTTAAACTGATCTCTACAGTGATTACAACTTTTGCACCGTAGACAAGCAAAAAAGATATTTCTCCTATTGCGATATAAGGCGCAGTTTACAAGGCCCATAAGATTCCAAACAGTTTTTCTAACCAAGTGTCATTAGTTTTGCAACTTTTTTCTTGAGGGTTGTTAGAATTTTCTTGTTCATTACTTCCACTTGCCCATTAGTTTGTGGCATTTTCACTGAGCTTTAAGCTAAAGCTATCTGGAGGTTAGTGCAAAATTTTTTGAACTTTTCTTGGAACTGCGTACCATTGTCTATAATAATCATGTGAGGTATCCCAAACCTGCAGACAATCGATTTCTACAAGAAAGACTCTATCTGTTTCTCTATTATAGTTGTCAATACTTCAGCTTCAATTCATTTGGTGAAGTAGCCCACAGCCACTACTATAAACTTCTTTTATGCCATGGCTATAGGAATGGGCCAAGGATATCAACCCTACGAGTTGCGAATGTCCAAGGACCTGACATAACTTGAAGAGGCTCTGCTGGTTGTCGCTGGATTTTGGCATTTCTTTGGCAGGAATCACACATGTGAACCAGTCGGTGTGTGTTTTTCTAGATTGAATGCCAGTAATACCCTTGTTTACTGATTTTTTTGGTGAGTAGCCTACCCCTTAGATGATCACTGCAAATCCCTTAGTGGATTTCTTGCATTACCTATTCAGCTTCAGGTGGTGATAAGCACCGTAGTAGTGGATGTGAAAATATCTTTCTATATAGTACACCCTCTAAAAGGGTGTACCTATCAAATGTAGGATAAAATATGTTGTCTTAATTCATCGTGTAGTCAGATGAGTTCGTGACATTTAAATATTCGAATCATATATTTGGAATTTGGAAAATATTTTTAATTTGTAATGATGACACTCACTGTTTTACGTTATAGTTTTGCGAGTCCTTCTTGTCTCGGTTGTCTGGTTCACCTTGGAGGGTGCAATTTATTGTTAGCATGTTATGCCTCCTCATAAATTATAACTAATCAAGCTATTAACTTCCATCAATGTTCATACAACATACAATTTTTATTGGATAATTACTATTCAACATTTCAAGTTGTAGCCCACATTACTTGCTGCGTCCTCAATTCTTTCAAAGGAACACTCTACTATAAAGTCAGCTAGCACCTGTCCTTTTATTACTGTTCGTGGGGCGAAGTCTATTATGAATTTAACAAGTTTAATACTCCATTTCATGACCCTTTTTGAAGTGTCAGCCTTGGACAACACTTTTCTTCATGGGCTAATTGGTAACCACAACGACTGGATGGGCTTAGAAGTATAGGCGTAATTTGCGAGCTGCAATTATTAAAGCATGATACATTTTTCAATTTTTGAGTACCTCATTTTTTTCATTTTGGAGTACCTTGTTGGTGTAGTATACCGGGAATTGGTTGACACCCTCTAACTTAACCAACACTGCAGTGACTGTCTCTTCTAAGGTAGCCAAATACAGGTAAAGGGTTTCTCCTACCCGGGGTGATTTCAAAAAGAAGATGAGGTAAGGTACAGTATCAATTTCTTGAAGGTTGCCTGACATTCTTAAGTCCATAAGAAAGAGATCATCAAAGCTTTAAAGAAGGGGATACATTTGCCTGCCATTCTTCTACCATTTTAGAAATGAATCTATTGAGCGCCACCACTATCCTGTGAGGCATTGTATGTCTTTCATGGTTCCTGGAATAGACATTTCCATGATGACTTGAATCTTTTCTAGTTTACCTCTATCTCTCATTTTGAGATCATGAAGATAAAAAAACTTACCAGCTCGCACTCCAAAGGCGCACTTTTCAATGTTTAACTTTATGTTGTGAGCTCTTAGGACTACGAATGTCTCTGATAGACTTCACACATGTTTCTCTATTGACTCACTTTTTATTAACATGTCATTCACGTAGACCTCGAGCCTACAACCTATCTGGTTTTTGAATATCCTATTTACGAGTCTCTGATAGGTTGCTCTCATATTCTTGAGGCCAAATGGCATGACCTGATAGCAAAAAAGTCATTCCTCGATGATGAAGGCTGTCTTTTCTTGGTCACCCTAATCCAACAAAATTTGGTTGTATCCCAAGAAAGTGTCCATGAAACTCATGAACTTGTGGCCTACAAAGGCATACATTAATCGGTCAATTGATGGTATGGGAAAATTGTCTTTAGGGCATGTTTTGTTAAGGTTGGTGAAGATAATACACATTCTCCATTTGTCGTTTTCTTTTTTTCACTATTACTACATTCGAAACCCAATTTGGGTATTCTACCTCTCTAATGAATCCTGCTAATAGTAAATTAGCTACTTCCTGCCTCACTGCCTCCACCACTTGTGGCGTGAACTTCCTTTTCTTCTGCTTTACCGGCTTCGCCTCTGGGAGTACGTTCAACTTGTGCACAATTACTTGGGGGTCCACACCTAGCATGTCTGCTGCGGACCAGGCAAAAACATCTGAGTTCTTCCTCAAACATTAGATCAACATATTCTTTTCTTTTTCTTTGAGAGCTGATGAAACTTTGACAGTTCTTTCCTTGTTATCACAAAATAGTTGCAAAGTCTCAGTATGTTCCGCAGCCTCAGGTTTTTTGCTCCTATGCTCATTTCTCACGTCCAAACTGTCTAAATCAAGAACTTGGCTTGTTAATTTAGCCCACTGTGAACTTTTTCCTTCAGCTAGGCTCTCTCGCTTGCTTGACAAACAATATATGACACTGTCTCGCAGTTCGCTGATCAGATCGTAGGAATCCAACTCCAGTCTTTGTTAGAAACTTACCTTTCATACAGAACGTTGCAATCACCATCTTTGTCATCTTATTATCGATCTTCTGAATATGGCGTTGTATGCCATTGGGTGATCTACCATGTGAAATTAAACATATTATATGGTTGTCTGCTCGTCATCTTCTAAGGTGATTGGTAATGTGATTGATCATTTCACCTTAACGAGATGGTTTACAAAACCATACGATGGACTAGCCTTGGATGGCGCCTGTTTCTTTAGTCCCATCTTTTGATACGCATCCCAAGATAACACTTCCACCGTGCTCCCACTATCCACGAGTATTATTTTGACCTCGAAACCCACGACTGTCGTTGAAACCACCATCAAACCATTTCCTTCCTCATCTCGGACCAGTTTCTCGTCATTACTACCAAACTCAACATTCCATTTTTCCTGTTTTTGTGACCTCTTAGGAGCACTGATGGGCATCACACTTCTCATGTGTGCCATTCTTTTCACATTAGAGTATGCCCAATCTTCGTCTATACCTACAATCAGGTGCCTCTAACCTTTTCTTTACCATTGGGATCGTTGCGTGAGATCTGACCTTGTTGGGGGCCACTTCGGTTTACAAATTCTGCGAGCTCTCCATTTCAAATTGTTCAGTCTATAGTGTCTTTTAATGTGAAACAATCTTCGATTTTATGTCTCATGTCGTTGTGCTAAGCACATTGATCTCTCAAGTTCATCCTTCTCCCGATGCTCCTCATCGGAGGTGGCTTGGGTAAGATGCCAAGGTTTCTGACTTGGTTGAAGATGTAGGTACGAGTGGCATTTAAATGGGTGTAAGTTGTGAACCTTCATTGAGGAATGCATCTTTTAGCGTGGTCTTGCTGAGGTCTCTAGGGAGCTCTGAGTGTATCACTTTGGGGCTGGTTCCTTTGCGGCCTGTCGCTCTTTACTCGCAATGATTGGTTAGGGAGCTTGCCTACTACAAGGCCCCTCCTTGTTTCTGAACTGTTTGTCTTCCCTCTGAAAGGTGGCACGTGATGATCGTTTAATCTCCTTTACTTTTGCGAACTTATGAGTTTGCTCGTAGAGGTCAGCCAGACTTTACGGTCTGTTATTTGTGAAAGAGTATTGTACATAGTCATTTTGAACCTCCATGATAAAGGCATATACGGCCCACTGGTCCTTCAAGTTATTCGTGTTTAGGGTCGCCGTATGGAATCTCTTTACATAATCTTGAAGGGACTCGCCCTCCATTTGTTTCACAGACATGAGTCCCATAGGCGTATTCATAATTGTTCTGTAGGCCCTGAATCTGCCAAAGAACTTCTATCCCAGCTGCGAGAAGTTTTGAACCGAACCTTTCGGAAGAGACAAGTACCAATGTTTGGAGCTCCCCTTAATTGCTATGGAAAAAACTTAGCATTTTGCCGCATCTGATGCTTCCAGTACGTTCATGTAGTCATTGTATTGCATCAAATGAACTCACGGGTCCCTTATTCCTTTAAACATGTCTTTCGGGACCTTGAAGTCACGTGGTAGGTCAGTGGGTTATTAGAGCAGAACAGTTAATCCATGCCTTGCGATTCAGGGTGTAACGCTCATACGCTCATATTGCCTTGGAAACTGGAGTTATCAAAATGCACCTTCATTCGCAGCTTCTCGTTCTACTTCAGCAGCTCTTGCTGATTAGCTTACTGCTGTTCGAATCGTGCCTCCTGAACGACCATCTGCTCTTTCATAATCTCATTTGCTCCTGAAGGGCCAAGAACAACTACGGGGGTGCCTCTTGGTTGAGAGGGAGTGACAACCCCTGACTGGTAGAGATATTCAAGTCTAAAGGACTAGAAGCTCCTCGATAAATTGTGTTGTCGAGGTTTTCTGGTCTATTGGCGAACCATCCGGCAAATAAGTCTATTTTGTTGTGCTGGTCACCAAAACCTAACGCTCCGGCCTATCCTGATGAAGAGTTGAAAGGGAAATTTTCATTCTGGTGAGTCATTTGCTTCAAAAATTGAAGAAAACTTAATCAAACTTGAAAAAAATCTGATGATCAGAAGTTCGTCCACGCTCATCGCACCAATTGTTGAGTAATATTTTCTCGTATGTTATTGATAGGAGTGTTCAGGTATTTATACATGTTGTTACAGATGCTATTATAACTCATGATAGGACCCCACTATTTTGTCTTAACTCCGCTGTCTCTAGTATTGACATTTTCTGTCTCTAGTACTGACATTCTTTGTGAGCTCCAAGTTTGCTGGGCACTTGTCTATGGAACACACGATCCTTTCTGTTCCTGGGACTGACATTCTGGGCAGACTTCGTACCTGCTGAACACGTGTTTGGGTGGTCTGCGGAGCACGTGGCCCCTACCTGCAAGCTCCCTAAGTCCCTACGAGTTGGGTCTGTAGCCTTGTGTTACGAGCTGGGTCCTTGGCATTGCCTTGCGAGCTGAGTCTGTGAGCTTGCTCTGTGAGTAGGGCTCACGAGCTCGCCTTCTTGTCTTCTCGTGGCTCGCTTTGCACTTAATCTTCATGTGGAACCTATTCAGGTTATCGATTGAAGACTTGTATCTCTAATTGGGCTCAAATTAGTGATTACTAATATATAACACTACTTTTGTTACCATATCATTAATTTATTATGTGCATCGCATTAGTTATCACATCATGAGCTTCAAATGGAAAAGATGATGTGAGCTTGAATGAAAAAGATAATTTCAAGGATTTACAATACGGAAATTTTTTATCATTGAAGGAAAAAAATTGATATTTTCAGAGTTGCGTAGAGACGGAGGGTGGAGGACATTGGGATTGTGGCGATGACTCCTAACAAAAGTAAATAGTCAACATCACGTTTCTGTAGGAATCTTTCTTACCACTTTCCAAGAACACTTGTCTTGCCGTTTACCGTTTGCACTCCAACTTGCTTTGCTTTGGAAGTTGCTTCAGACCTACCACACTTCACGCTTTTTATTTATTATTTATATATGTGGTTGAAATTACAAGACAAACATTTCTATTTTATCATCCTTATTATTTTATTCCCATATTCTGGCAGAAAATTGAGATTTTAAACATGACTACTTCTAACCTGCCCTTCAACTTTCAAGCTAAGGAATTCTGAACCTTTGCCACGTGTTTTACTATTCTTCTTTATTGCTTTAATATTTATTTATTTATTTCACAAATGATTTTAAAAAATTGTTATGTATATTTTTCCCCATATATCAACGATTCAACCTTTAGGATTAAAATTTATAAAACTTCAAACCAAATTTATTAAGCTATTACTAAATAAATATAATTAGATTTTTATAATTATTTGGATTGGAAGTAGCAAAATCTAAAGAAGCTGAGAAGTTTATTCTCCAATGACAAATGAAGGTGGCAATAGTCAAAAAACAAATCTCTGCCTTTGGCCGTTTTATCAAACGTAACCAAGGAACCTGGAATCCCTTGGCAAATGGGTCCTTTTCATTTTTTCTGAAATTAAAAAAAAAAAAACTTAAAGCAATTTGCGTTTGAAATATAAAGGAGGAAAACCAAAAAAAAAAAAAAAAAAACACAAAGAAAGCTTTTTGTGGCGTTCACGTTAAGCTGAAATTCACGTTGTATAAAAAAAAAAAAGAAAAGAAAAAGCAACACTAAAATATAAAACAGAAAACGTTGGTCTGTCTTATTTTCTTCCGTATTCTCCCTGCAACACACACATATTCCATTTTCTCACAAAAACATTATCTTTTTCAATTTTCCAGGAAAAGTTCCACACCTCATTTCCCCCACATAAATAATCCCTTGCCTTCAAATTTCCTTCTTTATTTTTGATTTTGCATCAAGGTCTTATCTTTTTAGCTGAAACTGAGCCTGCCTATTATTCTGTTCCTCTCTCAACTGGGATTTCTTAATACTTCGTTAAGGGCTGACAGCTTCTAGTTTTGAGGTGGTAAAGATAATATATATTTTTTCTATTCCCATTTTGGTATCTGGGTTTCAATTCTTTTTAGGTGTCTAAGAGCTTTTGTTTTGGTGTGCTTGTCATATCTGCTGTGTTTGAACTGGTTTTTGAATCTTTATTCATATTAAAAGCTGTAAAAAGTTTTTAAGTGTTTTAAGGTCTTTTGGTGGTGGGAGGTTGCTTGTGGTTTTAGCTACTGGGGTTGAGCTTTTTTAAACTTGTGTAAGAAGTTAGTTCAGAACCAGGGTAGGGATTTGTTTTCTTAGTCAGGGTTTCTGGATTGAGTCACGTAATATAGTTGGGGTTGGATTTGCAATGGGGAAGCATAGTGGAAAGCACAAGAAGCAAACAGGGGATAATAATGTGAAGCAAAAGAAAGTTGGAGACAAGAGTTCGAAATCATATGATTCAGACACGGCAGTTTTCATTGCCATGTCTCAAGAACTGAAAGAAGAGGGGAACAAACTGTTTCAGAAAAAGGATAATGAAGGAGCAGTGTTGACATATGAGAAGGCTCTCAAATTGCTTCCAAAGAATCACATAGATGTATGCCATCTTAGGACTAATATTGCTGCATGTTATATGCAGATAGGAGTGAGTGAGTACCCCAAGGCTATCCATGAGTGTGATTTGGCATTAGAGGTTACTCCCAAGTATAGCAAGGCACTTGTAAAGAGAGCCAGGTGTTACGAATCTTTGAATAGGCTGGAATTAGCTTTCAGAGATGTTAATACAGTTCTTAACATGGAGCCTAATAATGCCATGGCATTAGAGATTTCAGAAAGGGTAAGAAGCTCACTTGAGAAAGAAGGTTTACCTGTTGAATTGCCTCTAGAATCCGTTGAACCTCCAAGTACTTCGAAAACTCCGAAAGTTGTCAAAGAGAAAACCAAGAGGAAGAGCAGCAAAGCTAAAGAATCTGTTGAACCTCCAACGGGTTCATTAATTTCGGAAGTTGTCCAAGAGAAAACAGAGAAGAAGAACAAGAAAAAGACCAGTAAAGCTGAAGAATCTGTTGAACCTCCAAGGAATTCACAAATTCCGGAAGTTGTCGAAGAGAAAACCGAGAAGAAGAACAAGAAGAAGATCAGTAAAGCTAAAGATAACAAGGCTGCGGATCGAGTTGAGGAGAAGGAGGTTGATGAAAATGTAGAGGAAAAGAAGGCTGAGGATAAACTGGTTATAGAGGAGAAAATTAGCAGTAAAGCGGAAGAACCAAAGAAGACTGTCAAGTTGATTTTGGGTGAAGATATAAGATGCGCTCAGTTACCACTTAATTGCAGCCTTCTGCAACTAAGGGAAGTAATTCATGATCGATTTCCTAGTTTGAGAGCAGTTCTTGTCAAATACAGAGATGAAGAAGGTGATTTAGTCACAATCACCAGTGATGAAGAGCTGAAATTGGCTGAAATATCAGCAGAATCCCAGGGTTCTGTGAGGCTGTATGTTGTAGAAGTCAATCCTGAGCAGGATCCACTCTTCGAGAGATTTAGGCATGAGGAAGTTCACATTCTTGACATCAAACAAGGTAAGGCAACAGAAAATGGCCATGCCAGAAAAGTTGTGGAAACCAGAAAAGAATCGTGTTGCATCGATGACTGGATAATTGAGTTTGCTCAACTATTCAAGAACTATGTTGGGTTTGATTTAGACGCATACTTGAATCTCCATGAGCTTGGTATGAAGCAATATTCTGAGGCCATGGAGGACATAGTTACAAGTGAAGAGGCACAGGATCTTTTCGACATGGCAGCTGAGAAATTCCAAGAGATGACAGCATTAGCATTGTTCAACTGGGGAAATGTTCACATGTCCAGGGCAAGGAAGAGGGTATACTTCACTGAAGATGGTTTGAGAGAATCTGTACTTAAGCAGATCAAAACAACCTATGATTATGCACAATTAGAATATAGCAAAGCTGGTAAGAGATATGAGGAAGCACTGAGAATCAAGCCAGATTTCTATGAAGCTCATCTAGCTCTAGCACAACAACAGTTTGAGCAGGCAAAACTTTCTTGGTATTATGCAATTGGCAACAATGTTGATCTGGAAACATGGCCTTCTGAGGTGGTCCTGCACCTTTATAACAATGCCGAGGAAAATATGGAGAGGGGTATGCAGATGTGGGAAGAGTTAGAACAGCAGCGCCTGCGTGAGCTTTCTGATTTGAAGGATGAACAAAAGCAGTTGAAGAAAATGGGATTGGATGGTTTACTGAAAGATATAACAGCAGATGAAGCAGCAGAGCAGGCAATCAACATGAGTGCTCAGATAAACATTTTATGGGGCACCATACTTTACGAACGTTCGAACATGGAATTTAAACTAGGGCTACCTGTCTGGCATGAATGTTTGGAGGTTGCTGTTGAGAAGTTTGAGCATGCTGGAGCTTCTCCCACTGATGTAGCTGTTATGGTAAAGAACCACTGTTCAAATAACATTGCTTTGGAAGGTAACCTATGGTTAGAAATTCTTAACTTTGTGTCATCAACTGGACATCTGCTTACCCCTTAAAAAGCACTAACTTACCTTTCTATCATTTGCAGGTTTAGGGTTTAAGATTGACGAGATAATACAGGCATGGAATGAGATGTATGAAGCTAAAAAGTGGCAGAGCAAGATTCCATCATGGCGACTAGAACCATTACTTAGACGGCGAGTTTCCAAAATTTATCATGCACTGGAGCATGCATAAGTTCCATACTGTTTTGATTGGGATTTACTGGAGAACGTTTGGTCAAAAGACCATTGTTAAGTGCTTCATATTATCTGAAGTGATATGAAGTACTGCATTAAAGTTAGGTAAGCTGATTCTTTCTTTAGTACAAAAAGCAATTGACCATGTCACGAAATCTTTTGCAATTCATATTATGCACTTCAAAATTTCACTTTAGATATGTTCGCTAAACTGGTTTGTGACATCCAATTAAATGTTTTCAGAAAATTGTATGCAATTTATTTAAACCATTCATTGCCATGAATAACATAGGAGCTTCCCTTGTGCAGGTTTTCTTGCCATTATCTTTTACATCAAGTATCAGTCTTGAACTTTCAGATTCAATGGAGAGACTATTGGATTGCTGAAAGTTGTGTGATGTGATTTTGAAGAAATAGGTTCAATTTACATCAATACATGTGTTGGGGAGGAGTTGAAGCATGAGAGCAGGGATCCGATGTTTTTTTTATGCATTCTGCTTTGGTCTTGATCAGCTTCTCCCCTCAAAACAAGTAGGAAAAAACATGCTGAATTCATTAGTTGCAATAGTTACCTGATTGATTTGTTATTACTAGCTGCATGTATCTTATTCTGGTTTCAAGCATAGGCAGTGCTCATTAAGGAAGACGAGTTTTGTGTTCGGTTGATGATGATCCTAGATTTGGTGCTTGTATTACTATAAGGGATTTAAGGACTGAATTTTTATTTATTTATTTTTGGAATAGCAAGAATTGTGAACTTATTTTTAGCTCTTGCTTCTACGCTTTGATATTCAAACATGTAGTTCTAATTGGACCTGGGTGAACTCTTTTGTTACTTGAAATCTGGTTTTTGTTTCACTACTATGCTCTTATGACAGTAGTGAATCAAAACCATAATTTACTCAAATTTACCCCTAACTAAATTTACAAAGTTCCACCTTTAAACAACTTGAACAAGTAAGACTCCTGAACAGCTCTATTACCCGAATAGATGGAATCTCATACTTACCCCTCCCCTCATTATTTGCCTTCCGTTTCAAATCTTCAGAAAGAAACTCGAAAGGCAGCGTGTACCATAAACAAGAAATTTCTATTAACAAATCTTTTAATTTTGTTTTTCAAAACAAGAAAAGAGGAAATGCCAAATTCAGCAACCACACCTTTACAATCACTTCATAAAATTAGCACAATTGTCCCTTCATCCCATTAGAAAGCAGCTTTTCACGTTTCAATATACACTTATTTAGCTGTTGAGAAAGCTATCCCCAGCAGATAGCAGCTATTTACAATTACGGCATATGTTGCAGTTGTCCCCAAGCATTTATTCTGGTCGAAAGCTAACCAGGTTGGGGAGGGCAGTCGACTGAAGCTTCTTAATTTCAGCCACAGTTACCTTGCAGGACTCCAAAGACAGTGACCGTAAATTCTTCAGAGGCTTTAGATACGGCAAACCATCATTAGTTATGTTGGAATTTGAAACATTCAACGACACCAATGCATTCAGTCCTGCATTTGCAACACAAAATGCAAAATCCATGACAAGGGCTCAGTGAGGGTTCATAGAACACGATAACTGACAAGAAGATTTTCATATTCAGGAGCAACTATTAGCTGTGTACCCAAATAAGCTCTCAATTCACCGATTGTCTCCATCATATACATTTATACCTTAGATATACTTCCTGGCCAACTAGTCATAAGTTACTAGATAGCAGCAAAAATGCTGCGAATTACTGATTCTGTTGCAGAATGCCAAGTGGGAGTGTGGGACTAATGCTAGATGAGATAATCTAACACTAGAGATAAACTACCATCTTATATACATCACTGTATCAGTTTCTGTACAAGCACAGTAATGTTTGTTCTAACAATTAGGGGAAAGAAGACAAAACACTAAACACTACCACAAGCCTAGAGGAGGAAAAAACTAAGGCAAAACATACCTGAAATCAACTCCAAGGATTTGTTTGTCAGGTTGCAGTTTTGTGAAAGGTTCAGTAGCGTTAAGGAGGGGAGATCTTTGATATTTTTCACACCAGCATCAGTCAAACCCCCTCCACATATTTCAAGGGACTGGAGGTTCTTAAAGCCTGTCTCGCATGAAAAAAGGTGGTCTAAGAATATTGAACACGCAAAACTGGATCACATAAAACAGAACTGTTGAGAAAAGTTTACAATTAAATTGAGATTTCATTTAACTCGGTTTAGGTTTATTTACAGCAATCATAAGCACACTGTCATTGGATACACCTCAGTTTATCTATTAAAGGACCTTATATTTCTCAAAGTTACCCCTAAGTTACCCCTGAACTTTCTCAAGTATGTCCAATTTTTATATCCAATCTGCAAGAGGCCATGAGAATAGAAAACAAACCACCAAACATAAAAACAAGTTTCCAAAATAAGCAAAAGCGAGAACATCTAGGAAACCACAATCATCACACAACTTGCAATTATTAATTACTTAAGGCATAGCAAAAATGTTTACATACATTGCAAATAATTTGTTCCAGTGTCTGAAATCCTAGCCCCAAAAAGATCTAGATGCACCAGTCCAGTCAAACCTGCATCAACAAAATAATAATTATAAGAACAAATTGACGACTTATATGCATCCTTAAAACATTACATAATGGGAAGAGAGAGAAGTATTTAAAGAGATAGATCAGCAATTTGGAGCCACTTTGACTTGGTTTTAGGAATATGAATATGTCAGTACAGACATCCTGGTGCAGCAAATTGATATGACATTCTTAATAACAGAAGGATACACCAGGCCTAAATGGTCAATAAACTATTAAACTGGCTTCAATATAATAGCACAACTATACACCAAGAGCCAGAGACAAACATAGTGTAAGAAAATTTCCACCAGAACACTGAAAAGAATAACTTTAGTCCACGGAAAGTTTGAAGTTACTGTTTATTCAATTCCAAGTAATGTTGTAATGAATTATCAGAGTTGCCAAATCTGTTCAAAAATCTTTTGAAGTGTTATTATTTATTTACATTCAAAGATTTATTAATCTGAGGTGATATTTCTCACATATAAGGATCCCGTTCATAGCAGAAAAGTTTTGACTCCAAACCTGCCTATCTTGTCATAGTCTAAAGAAAAGAAAAGAGTGTAGACATAGTACATTTCATAGCAGTCACCCCTAGTAAAACATAAAAATCAAGGGAAAAAGTAACTCCAAATCCCTTCACAACAAAAGGACCAGCAAAAGACCTCTGCTTCAACCGAAGATGCCAAAATCTAATTTCAGAAAGCCTTAAATAGTTGCACGTGAGAATGCTACAAAACTTAAGAGACACAAAGTTAGAATAATAATCTAAGACATAAGTGAAAATACTAACTTGTCAAAGCTGACAGCCCAGCATCTGTAATTTGGCGAGCATCCAGATTAAGTGACTTAAGAGCAGTCAATCCAGACAACTTTTTTAGACCACTATCAGTCACTAAAGTGAATGACAGATTCAAGGTCTCCAGATGAGTCAATCCTAATAAAGCAGAACCAAGTCAGCATCATGTATTTAACATTCTAATGCAATGAATATTTCAGAAAATAGTGAAACCAAGGACATCTAGCTTTATAAATAAGACCATGTAGAACTGGGTAAGGATCAAAATAGGTTATTTAAAACATCACATCCATAATGTTAAATCTTTTCGTTAGATCATTGACAAAGCCAACACCATAGAAAA
Source organism: Gossypium australe (assembly GCA_005393395.2). NCBI lineage: Eukaryota > Viridiplantae > Streptophyta > Magnoliopsida > Malvales > Malvaceae > Gossypium > Gossypium australe. The sequence continues at coordinate 89,883,098 of CM016621.1, read as the reverse complement.
TATCATTGTCCTAAAAATCTGTAATAAATTCTATTCATTGATATAAATTCAGCCTCGTCAGTGTCAATGTGCAAGGCATAAATGCACTTATGAATGGACCAAAATGGAAATATTAAACATCTCTCACATCTTCAAATTATCACCATATAATGAAGGAATACGCATAAAAGGAATCCACGTAAATTAGCCACTTCAATTGTATAAAAGAACATATTAACTCAATAGAAAGGACAGGAGAATTAGGAAAGCCATCTTAATGGAATCTGCAAACAATGTTATTTAGGAGAACAAACCTCACAAGAAGATATGTTTCAATAAATGTATCACTGAAACTCAATCATGTTCATAGCCAATAGCAAGATTTTAGAACCAGTAGTGTCACACAGGTGTAAGATTATAAGAGAGAGATCATTAACCAGACAGGTGTTGCAGTCCACTGCTTCCGACTTCAGTATCGGACAACTCTAGACTTTTGAGGAGTGAAAGGCCTGAAAATAAAAGCACAAGATGAACTCAGTCATGAAAAGTTTCAAAGCAAAGGGAGACCCTCCCAACATAACAGTTCAACTAGCAGGAAAATGAAGCATGTCATATAAACCTGTTAAATTAGCAAGGCCTTCATCCCCAATTTTACATGAATCTAAATTCAGGCTCTCCAAATTTGTTAATCCTGGAAAGAAAAGATATACCAAATTAAACAAACTTAACACCATTTCAAATACAAAGGTCGCCAACATCAAATGTAAAATAAGCCAAAAGAACAATAGTTCAGTTTATTCAAATTCAATCAACAATAATGACGTGAAATGCAAACTAGGATGAGTACATAGGGTAGGCATAGCAGTTGTATGGTTTGCAATGGAAATTGTTCACTTTGGGACCACAGGTTATGTTATTTCAATCATTGTAATTGTCAAAAAAAAAAAAAAAAAAAGCATAAGATAGCAGTTCGTGAATACCATCATTATAGTTCAATCAAAAGTTTTGCCTGAATAAGTCTAGTGCCAAATCAAAAGCCACACCTTTAACAATATGAAGGTTTCAATTCCCATATTTTATGGCAAGTCACATGCAATTCACTAACCTAGAAAAATCATTAACTCGAAAAACCTCTAATTATTGTTCAAGGAAAAGAAGAATACAAATGGTCCACTCCCAGCAAGAGTTAAATGAGGGAGGGAGGGAGGGAGGGAGGGAGGGAGGGAGGGAGAACCTTTTAGGTGCACTAAGCATGCATCTGTTATATTGTTAAATGCCAGGTTCAATACCTTCAAACTCTCCAGTCCTGCAAATTAGTAGTAAATAATGTTAACATTCCAACTATACTTAGCAACGAAGTAGTTCATGTGTTGATTCAAGAATCAAAACATTGAAAGAAATCAAATACAACTCACCAGAAAACTTGTCACATCCATCATCAGTTAGGCCACATCTTCCTAGATTTAAGAATGCCAAAGCAACAAGAGCTGCACATAGAATAAATACTTTTTATAATTAACTGAACATGTTATATGTTCTGACAGAATAGATTTTTCTCTGTTAATTTTTACAAGAGACTACACTAAATATTTATATACAAGAGAGCCTAACTTAGAAGACTCTAGACTTAGCAGCACTACTGGTTTTAGGGTGTAGTGCCTTAAAACCAGCCTTAAAGTTAGGGATAACAATAAAATATTCATATGATAACATTTAATATACTAAATATCCCTTATTGGACAACTGTATTTTGACACTCCCCCTCAAGCTGGGAAGTGGATATCATCCATTCTCAGCTTGCTTACTAGTCTCTGAAAGGTCTTCCCAGAGAGTCCTTTGGTTAGGATATCTGCCAGTTGACCATCAGTGGGCACATATGGAGTGCAAATTAGGCCACTGTCAAGTTTCTCCTTGATGAAATGTCTGTCAACCTCAATGTGCTTCGTACGATCATGTTGTACTGGATTATGTGCAATATTGATAGCAGACTTATTATCACAATACAATTTCATTGGTCCTTCCCACTTGATCTTCAAATCCTCCAAAATAATTTTCAGCCATAATAATTCACAAATTCCAAGAGCCATCGCTCTAAATTCTGCTTCTGCGCTAGATCTAGCCACAACATTCTGTTTTTTACTTCTCCAAGTTACAAGGTTGCCTCCCAGAAATGTACAATAGCCCGAGGTTGATCTTCTATCCACCATAGATCCTGCATAATCTGCATCAGTATAGGCTTCAAGGGTTAAATTCCCCCTTTTCTTAAATAGAATTCCTTTGCCTGGAGTCCCTTTTAAGTACTGTAGGATCTGGTATATAGCTCGAAGATGTGACTCTTTAGGATTGTGCATGAACTGACTTACAACACCAACTGCATAGGCAATATCCGGTCTAGTATGTGACAAGTAAATGAGCTTCCCTACAAGTCTTTGATATGAACCCTTATCAACTACTTCCTCTTCTAGTGCATCTCCAAGTTTGTGGTTCACTTCTATGGGTGTCTTTGCTGGTTTACATCCCAACTTTCCTGTTTCTGTCAACAAATCAATTATGTATTTTTGCTGAGATATGAAGATCCCTTCCCGAGAGTGTGCTACTTCAATACCAAGGAAATATTTTAACTTACCAAGCTCTTTGACCTCAAACTCTTTTACTAGACATTTCTTCAAATTTTCCATTCCTTCCAAATCATCACCTGTTACTATAATGTCATCTACATAGACTAATAAAGCAGTCATTCCCCCTAAAGATAAATGCTTTACAAACAAAGTGTGATCTCCTTGACTCTGTTTATATCCCAGTTTGAGCATTACTTTGGTAAATCTTCCAAACCAAGCTCTCGGGGACTGTTTTAGTCCATATAGAGCCTTTTTTAGTTTGCAAACTACCTGTCCTGTATCAGAACCGAACCCCGGTGGAACATCCATATAGACTTCCTCCTCAAGATCACCATGTAAGAAAGCATTCTTGATGTCGAACTGTTGTAGTTTCCAGCCTCTGTTGGCAGCAAGTGACAGCAACACTCTCACAGTGTTCATCTTTGCAACCGGGGCAAATGTCTCAAGGTAGTCTATTCCATACTTTTGAGTGTACCCTTTAGCAACTAATCTTGCTTTGTACCTCTCCAAAGAGCCATCTGAATTGTATTTTACTGTATACACCCAGCGACATCCAACTGTTTTCTTTCCGTTCGGTAATTTTACCAAATCCCATGTCTTATTTTTTTCAAGTGCTTCCATTTCAACTTTCATGGCATTTTTCCAATTCTCATTATTTAATGCCTCGGATTCAGTTTTGGGAATGGAGATGGAATTTAGGCTAGTAAGAAAGGTTTTGTGTTTCTGAGACAAATTTTTGTAGGATATGAATGAGTACAAGGGGTGTTTTGTACAGGCCCTAGTTCCTTTTCTAATAGCAATAGGAAAATCATACTCTCTTTGATCTGAATTCTTACTAGTATTCAAAGTAGGTTCAGTAGTTACCTCGGGTTGTAGAGCAGTAGGGTGTTTATCCGAAGAAGATGATTGAACTTGCACTGGTGCCTTCTTCCTTGAGTAAACCAGTAAAGGGCGAGTAGTGTCCTGAATTCCTTTTGGTGACTTAGGTGTAGTAGGTTCTATTTCAGGTTGCATAGGGTTAAGGTGGGCAAACTGGTTGGTAGGTAAGGGCTGAGTGTTTGGAGCTGGAAAATTAGGTTGAGCAGGCTGAACAGAAGCTGGAAAATCAAGAAGAAAAAACTCTCTACCCTTATCTTCTTTAAATAAATTCTCCCCCTAAAGATAAGGATAAGTAAAAAAATTTTCTTCTTCTGCAAAAGTGACATCAGCGGAAACAAAAAATTTTTTTGTGGCTGGATTGTAGCATTTGTACCCTTTTTGTGTAGAGGAATAACCTAGAAAAACACATTTGACAGCTCATGGATCGAGTTTTCCCCTATTTTGAGAATGGACATGGACAAAGGCAACACACCCAAAAATTTTGGGAGGAAGATTGGAGGTATTAAAATCAGGGAAAAATTTCAATAGAGCTTGTATAGGACTTTGAGAGTCAAGGACCTTTGTAGGCAACCTATTTATCAGGTGAGTGGCAGTTAAAACAGCTTCCCCCCAATATTGTTTAGGGACATTGCTTTGAAACAATAGAGCTCTAGTAATAGCTAAAATATGACCATTCTTTCTTTCGGCAACACCATTTTGTTGGGGTGTGTTAACACAAGAGGACTCATGGAGAATGCCTTTTTCTTGAAAAAAGGATAGAAACTGATTGAAGTAATCTTTAGCATTGTTTGTCCTAAACCGTTTTATTGCAGTCCCAAATTGTGTTTTGAGGAGGTTGTAGAAAATTTTAAAAACAGACCCTACATCAGATTTTTGGTTTAAAAGAAATATCCAAGACACACGGGTACAGTCATCAATAAAGGAAACAAACCACCGAGCCTCAGAGACGTTTGAAATGTTTGATGGTCCCCAAATATCACTGTGAATAAGAGTAAAAGGAGTATTTTTATTGCTTACGGGAAAGGAAGTACGTTTGTGTTTGGCAAGTTCGCAAACATCACAACGGAAATTTTTAACATTTATTCCTTTGAACAAGGAAGGAAACAGAAATTGAAGGGTTGAAAATGAAGGGTGACCAAGGCGGAGGTGATGGAGCCAAATTTTGTCTTTGGGAGCTTGAACAGACTTGGATAGGAAAGATAACGGTGAGGAATTCAGAGCACTAATTTCTCCACTAGACTCTTCAAGGTAATATAGGCCATTTGCTTCCTTAGCATGTCCAATCATCCTCTTCGTGTTCTGTTCTTGGAAAAAACATTTATTGGGATAAAAAACCACACTACAATTAGAGTCCCTGGTAAGTTTTTGGATGGAGAGAAGATTGGGAAATAGTTTAGGATCATGAAGGACATTTTTAAGAGTAAGGGTCTCATTTATAACAATATCACCTTGACCAGCCACTGTTATTACAGAACCATCAGCTACTGTAATTTTTCTATTACTAGGACAAGGTGTATATGAAACAAATTTGTGTGAGGAGTGGGTCATATGGTCAGTAGCTCCTGAGTCAATGACCCAAGATCTGTTGGTGGTTGTATCCGAGACATTAGAATTTTGAGAAAAGGAGATACCTGAAAGTGCCAAACTGCAAGTACCTGTGGAAGAAGTTTTTTCCAATGAGCCCAGCAACGTCTTTAATTTTGCAATGTCTTCTTTATTAAAAATACCAGAATGCTGTTCTTCATCCATCTGTCGTGCTATATTTGCATGCCCTTGTTCCTTTAGTTGTCCACTGGTTGCAGGAAAATTCCTTTTATTCTGCTGTGGTTTCCCATGGAGTTTCCAGCAGTGTTCTTTTGTGTGACGAGATTTTTTACAGTATGTGCACCATACAGAATCCCTCTTAATAGGCCTTGTAGAATCTGGTTGCTTCATATCAGTTGGCTGTTCCATGGCAATTTTCCTCTCACTGACAGCCTTTGTAACTAAGGCAGACCCATCTACGCAATTATCGTCAAGCATAACTCCTCTTATTCCTTCTTCAGCACGAACTATCGCGAGTGTCTCATTTAGTGAGGGTAGCTCCTCCTTACCAAGAATTTGGACTCTTACTGCATCAAATTCCACATTTAGTTCAGTAAGGAAATCATAAATTCTGTCTTTTTCAACAAACCTTTTTAATAGTGCTGCATCTGTACTGCACTGCATTTTAATGCACTGGTAATGATCCATCTCCTGCCATAAACTTTGCAACAGATTAGAGTATTCCGTGATGGAACGATTTCCTTGCTTAGTGGATGAAATCTTAGTCTTGATTTCGTAGATTTGAGCAGCATCTCGAACTTTAGAATAAGTCTGCTTCACAGCCTCCCATATTTCTTTGGATGAGTTAAGGAATAGGCATGTGTCACTGATTTCAGGCACCATAGAATTCCATAACCAAGACATGACCATAGAGTCTTGTTCATCCCAAGCAGCAAACTGAGGATCTCCTTCTGGAGGTCCTGTGCCGAGTAAGTGGTTCAGCTTGCCTCTGCCCTTCAAGAACGTGCGAACCAGCTGAGACCACTTCAGGTAATTCTTCCCATTTAATCTGTAGGCCACTTGAATATTCTTCAACTCACTGGTTTGGTTGGAGTTTTTCATAGAGATTTCTGAACTGTCCCCATTGGTATTGGGGTGGACAAATTCAGACATATCTCTTTTGATTACAGAAGCAGGCTTGAGGATTTTGTGGGAGTAAAAGATTACCAAAAAAAATTCCCAGAAATCGTCTAATCTGATACCATGACAGAATAGATTTTTCTCTGTTAATTTTTACAAGAGACTACACTAAATATTTATATACAAGAGAGCCTAACTTAGAAGACTCTAGACTTAGCAGCACTACTGGTTTTAGGGTGTAGTGCCTTAAAACCAGCCTTAAAGTTAGGGATAACAATAAAATATTCATATGATAACATTTAATATACTAAATATCCCTTATTGGACAACTGTATTCTGACATGTTCTCTGGTATCAAGTTGAATAACATATTACAATCCCAGTCCCCGCTTCATAGGGAGGAAAAAACTTGAGAGATGGTTGCATAAAACATGAAAATTATTATAGTTCCAGGAAATTCAGTAATCACTCAAACTCCATGAACTTGTTAATGACTCATTGTTTGTTGCATTATGATGAAGTTTGATCTTTTATGCATGATAATGGTAGAGACTATCCTTATCCATCTATCTCCCAACTAAAAGACAGTACATCAACTAACCGATCTCCCACATGAACCACATATCATTAAATCTGTAGCCACGACCTTGTTCAATGTATGGCAGCTAGTAACTGTACTATTATAGTATCAATAGAAGCTCCGTAACGAGAAACTGTACCTGTGATGGAATCCAAACATCCAGCAGTAACATTACATCCTTCTAGATTCAACATAACAAGTTTGTGCAAACCTGCCATGGACAGGTAATATGTATTAATCATGTAACAGATGTATTAGGAAATGATCCAAGAACAATTAAGATAAAACAAAGAGGAGTCCTATCCTTCTACATAGCACAGACAACAATTTGTACTGTTAGTCCACCACTATGCAAAAGTGCAGGAAGTTAAATACCTTTCAGATAAGACAGCCCAAAATCTGTAATGCTACTATTTGATATTTGCAACTCCTTCAAATTATTAAGCCCTGAAATAAAAGGGAAATGTAAAGCCATACCCCCCAAAAAATCTCGAATCTACTGCCCTTATGTGAGTTGGTGCGTTGTCAATTATACATGCTAAATCTTACTTGACTGTAAACAAAATTAAGAAATAATAATAGAAAATACAGTGGCAAAACCATCAGAATGCAATGATGAGCTTACATGTCAGCTTGACTTATTATTGTTGTGAGAAAAAGTAGCACCCTCTATTAGCTAAAAATAATGTCCAAATTACCTGAAATAGCCTTCAAGTCCAAGTCTGTGATACATTTACAGCATCTGATATTAAGAGATTCAAGTTTGGACAAACCTGAAAAAAGTAAAAAAAAAATGACAGCTTCAGAGGGAAGAATTTCTGGAAGAGACGTTGCACTAACCAGCTGACATAGAAACTCCAACTAAAAATTGTGTAATTCATAAAACTGGTTGACTCTCCATTCTAGAATGCATAAAGGTCATATTTAAATGCAATATGAGATTGGATCCTGGTTTAGCGTATCTGCCAGCCCACACTCTTTCATCCCAATATATGATATATATTGTATTTCCATTTTCTCATGTTGTTCTCAGAATTGCATGATCAGAATATACTAAATTGTTTATGCAATTGAATGAAAGAAAATAAAATAAAAATATCAATTACAAAATACATGAAATAGAGTTCATAAGAGGTTAATTGTTACAAACTGCACACTTTTGGAGGTGCAAAGAAATTCAGTAGAACACAAGCATTCTAAGGTCTCACAAGGATTCATTCAAAACAAACCTTTAATGTGTACAAATCCACCATGAATCCCTGTGCACCTCTCCAGGTCCAACTTTTCCAAGTTTATTAAGCTGGAAAAGGCACACATTCCTTCAGCTGTAATTGCAGCACTCTTTTTAAAACTCAAGGATGTCAAGTTCGTTAGACCTAAAAGTTCAAGGAACATAATGCCCGTGATCAGCACAAATACAATGTCAAACAGCATGCCAATCCAAAGAACTATTGCATAGATATCCTAACCACAGAACGACACTATTATGCAAAATTTGATTGTACTATTAATAAAATAGATTATATGGGAATAACATTTCTCTAACCACGATCACTTAAGAGTTTTATGGGATTTCTTTAATTTTTACAACACATTTAATAGATACTTCATACTTAACGGTTTCCAAACATGTTATATTGGAAGCATGCCATCTTTATTTTAGGTTTTTTTTTGTTCCCCTATGAAATATGATTTTAAATAAGAAACAGCACAAAATAGCAAAAGAAAAACCTTGAAATAGAATCTGCCCCAACTTTTCAGTATCATTGGTCCACTACAGAAAATAAATAAAAGGAAAACATATTTTATCTTTACTTACAGAAGACTTGTAATTCTTTACAAGTAACTTGTCAAGCTAGAATCTAGAAAAATGCCAGAAACTGGCCTATGGTAACATTTATACCAAGAAAGAAATAGAACATTACCACTAATATGCTTCAGTCCAATTTCTGAAATATTTTCACAGTGGTTAAAAGTTAAGGCTTGAAGACTCGAGCACTCTTTTAGGAGACCCAAGCCAATATCTGTCACATCAGAACCAGAAAGATCAACAGAAAGTAAAGATGTCCCTTGTGAAGAGATGACATCCATCCAACTATCCTGCACTCCGGTATATTCACCCAACCAAACATCCTGTCAACACGATGAAAATCAGGTAAATTTCATTCTCTGTGAAGACAAAAAAAAATAAAGGTGCTCCATTTTTAACCATTTCGGGAAAACTTACCTCTAGAGCACAATCACGAAACTTTTGAAGAAAAACATCAGTAAGAAGATGATATAAAACCAACTTGTTGAAAATTTGTTGACTTATATCCTTTGGCAGCATTGTGAATGAACTATACTGGTTGATGTCCTGTGATAGGAAAAGAATATAATTTCAAGAAAAAAAGAAAAAAAAAATCCCCTAAAGGACATGCCAAATACCAATGTGATAAGACATACTCCGCAAATTTTATCGATGCATAATTCCATGAGAGACGGGCAAATGGCCAATCCAGGCTGGTGAACCACCATGGGCCGAGAAAAGGAGGTTAGAAGCCACTTTGAACTACCACTTTTTCCGTACCTTCCAGACACTCCTCTTCTCATTCCATCTTCAACGACCTGTTGGTCTCTTTTCCTTGAACACACTCCCCCCATTAGACTAATAGTCTAATAAATTATCATAAATATCATGAAGCAAGAAGAAAAACCAATTTACTCCCCATTTTAGAACCATCAAACAGGGTCTGAACTCTGAGGTCTAAACGCTGCTTCACCTTACAACACAACTGAACAGAAGCAACAGCATCAGAGAGTCAGCTCTTTAAAGTGTACTATGAATGCAAAACCAAAAGACCAACAAAACCATTATCCCGCATAAGTGACATAGGACTTATGTATAAATCAAAGCTAGCAGTATTCATCCCGAGCATTGTGAATGCAAAATTCTCGTTGGTAAACAGAAACGGTCATAGATTCATAAAAAAAGAAAAAAAAATCAAAATCAGAGTCATCGAAAGCAACAGTTACAGAGAAGCTCCTGAAATCAAACTTTGAATAGTTTAAGGGATATCTAATCGTGAGCATTGATTAAAAATAAATACAGTAATTAAAGGGGAAAAAACAGAGCTTAAGAAACAGAACGTTTAAGTGTTTAAATAACAAATTAAGCTGCATCAAATTCTTAACTTGCATCCCGAAAAAGCCAACATACATAAATTACAAACCCCGAGAATAAGTATTCAAAACCCCATTTGAAGGACAACGCATAACCTCCCTCATTAAACCATAAAATAAAATTAATAAATGCAACTAAACATTTTAAAAAAATAAAAAGATCATATGAAACGATGCTCAGGAAGTGTTTTTACTTTTTACACCACATTTACCTGTCTACTCTATCATCAACAAAAGTTTCTTTTTACAGGAAAAAAATAAGAGAAAAGATTATCAATGTAACACGTCAAAAGAAAAAAAAAACTTCCTCATAAAAATTCGCAATTTAAGGAGCGAAGAGCTAAGGATAGTTGAATTCTGGTGCTTTGGCAAAATAAAATAAAAGAACTTTGAACTTTTTTTTTCCTCTAAACAAAGAAAGGACGGAAAAAAAGATCCTAAGAAATAAAGACCACAGTATCGAATAACGAAAAAAAAAAAGAGAGAAAAATGAGACCTTAGAAAGAGAGATATAATCATCAGATCATAATCAGAGAGGAAAAAGGCAAAACACTTGCAGAGAAATAGAAATGGAAGGAGGAGGAGGAAGTGAAACTCAAAGAGCAAGAAAGCAGGGGAAACAAGTAGAAGAAGTGAGGGGGAGTGTGGAGACTTTGAAGCCGTTTGATGAGTGCCACGTGGAGAAACTTTGATGGAAAAGGCAGGTGGTGGTGTATGCGATAAGAGCGATAGGGAAAGTGGGTCCCACATAGTCCCTGTTCTTTCTGCTGGACCGTTTCGGCTAGCGGGCGGGCGAGTAGGGGAAACAAAAAAGATTAGTTTATCCAATTTTATTTTCATATTCTCCTTCTACAAGCTACTTAGTCAATACCCATCATACACGTAGCCGCCATGCTTGTCTTCTTTTATTTATTTATTTTGCTTGTTGAATTTAGATGGATAATAATAATATTTATTTATTTAAAATCTTTACCTTATGATTTTGCATTTTATTTGATTACGCTCGTGACATCATTTACATAATTGTTTTCTTAGTACTCCTAAATAGTGATTTTTTTTATTTGCTTTGTGACTTTTAGATGTGTTTTCAAATTTTTAAATTAATGTTTATGGAATTGAAAATAATTTCCAGTTCAATCGATTCAATTGGTTTGGACGATTAAAAGTAAATAAATTATTAAAAATTACGAAAATTAATTTAGTTGTTAGTTAATTAGTTCATGAGTCAACTTATTTTTCTCTCATCAATTCAATATCTCAATTGATTCTCGATCCCATAGATCAATCTGATTCAAACGATATTTATCAAAATACACTTTTAAACTATTTATACTGGCTCACGTATTAGGTTATATCTGATACTAAAAGATTATCCCCCCAAAAAAAGTTCACAAGGCCTAGAACATTTAATTAATCTAGTTATTAATAACAAAGATTCAACAAGCTTGCTAGAAAGGATCATGAGCAATCAAGGTTGCAAGACCAGCAAACTCGTCATTAAACACATTAAGAAGATCAACACACTAACGTGACTAGACCGATAATCAACAACCATGCATCGAGTAACCCAAACTTTTGGTATAAATTACCTAAGTTACAACTATCATTCTATTTATTTACATTATATTTCTTTGATTTATTGGTAAAAATTCCTCAGTGAAAAATAAAAAAAAAAATTAATGAAGCCCTAAACAAAATTTAGCACCCAATTGAGCCTTTAAAGGATGAAAAACCAATCAATCAAACTCCTTTGTTAATATTGACCATGTTTAACCATTAAGATTCGCTAATGTGTCTGATAGACCAATCAGAAGACACGCAGCAGTCACGTGTTGCCATCCAAATGAATCTGGACAAACATTTGTCCAAGTTCATCCTAGATGTGTTTTTTTAAATAAAAAAATATTTGTTGATATGACAAAATGTCATGTCAGCATGATGTACACGTGGCTGCCATGTGTCACCTTCCGATTGGTTTGTCAACCACGCCAGTGAAACTTAACGATCAAACCTAGTCAACGTTAACGGAAGGGGTTGATTGATTAATTTTTCATCCTTTAAGGGCTCAATTGGGTGCTAAATTTTGTTGAGGGCTTAATTGATTTTTTGATTTTCCACTGAGGGCATCATTACCAATAAGCTTATTTCTTTTGACCTCCTTGAACCATATTGTTTACCTATTTCATTGCAATTTACCCTAAAGTAAAGGTATAAATAAGACATTGGTCTTTGCAATCTATTTGAGTTGAACTCAAAAAATTTGAACTCGATTCTATAAATATCAAGTCAAGCTCAAGCTTGAGCAATTCAGGCTGAATTCGAGCTTAGTGATAAAACCTTATCGAGCTTTTCTTTTTTAATATATATTTTAAATATTTTTATAAATGATGATTGAAAATTCATAAGGCAAGTGTACATGTCGATCAAGTAACAAAGTGATAAGAAGATATCGTTCCCAGAATGACCAAATTCTAAGTTGCTAAGTACCACAATTCAGTTTTTATCTAATCCATATCAATAAAATAAATTCTAATTACTATTAATCAAACTTAAGCAAATTATGAAGATTTTATTAAACTAAAACAACAAAATTTCCCATGTTTCTCAATCAATTTTAAAGACTTGAAACTCTAACTTCACCTAATCTAATTAATCAATTATCTCTCATTCAGTTGTTCAATCTATGTAATTACTAACTCAAGATTCAATGGTATTAACTAAACCTTTCTAATGTCACGGGGCTAGAAATTAAGTCTGGCAAACCATGCGGTCTTAAGTGATTTCTTTACTTCTAGTCCGCCTAAGTTAGCCTATCTCTCGAAAGATGAGATTTCTTACAGAGATTCTCTAAGATACTGAAGTATAGAGGAAGCAAACTCAAAAGACAAAGGAACTCAAATCAAACACAAAAGCCACAAGAAAACTAAGCACTCCAAGTTTTTGAGTACATGCTCTCAAAAATATTCTTTAACTCAAGAATGTGAAACAATGGGATGATTACAAATAAAGGGAAGAGCTCTATTTATAGTTGAGCTTCCCTAGATCCAACGAAACAATTTGAGTTACATCAATGATTGAGATTAGTTCCTATTTACAAGATGAGAGTCCTAAGGGATTTAAATTCTATACAATCTTATCCCTTAGGATTTACAATATTCACCATGGTAACTCTAGTTTAACTAGAGTGTTTCACTGGGCCACTAAAGCTTCAAGTAGATGGGATTATCCATGTATTCCACAAATTGGGCCAATTTAGGTGGGTCAATGAGCCTCATTTAATCAGTTGTCCTCCATGAGATGCTCTATCGGCATTTTTCACGGGCTTTAATCTATGACTTGTGACATTCTCCCCTACCTATTCTCGCGATGCCCTCGTCGCTTCCTCGGAATGACACTAGTTTGACTCGTCTTGGAACTGTTTCAATGCCTCGATCGATTCCAAACTAGTCTCTCTTTCGGTTAGTTTTGCCCCTCAGAACATTTGCCTTAGCTTATGTCTCCGTCGTTGCTTAACTCAATCTATATTTCTCTCTTCTACATCGTGTTCACAAAAGCCCACCGCTATTACTTGCTCACATTGAACACTAGGTTAACCTTAAGTATTGCAACCAACTTTGGTTTGTAAGCCACTCGACTTACTCGCTCCAAAACTCTAAAAGGGCCCTTATGTCTTTGCCAAGCCAATCATAAGTCTGTTGGAAATATCTAGTTTGAAAATGATTTTCTTGCACAGTAAAAAAAATAAAATTTTGAAAAACAAACCGATTTTTGATATTTATAGTAATAAACTTTTTCCCTAAATTGCACTTGTGCTTTGAGATAGAAGGATCCTTGTCATTCTCAACTTTCAACCGAATGACCTTCTCTACTATTCTTGTACCACGAACTACTTCGAGTATGGGCTTGAACACTTTTGAGTTAAACACAAAACTAGAAAATATTTTCTTTACTTTCAATAGGAAAGTAAAACTTTCTCTCTTATAGAAATTGGTAGAATCGTTATTCTCGAAAAATAGAATTTCTACTTAGAAATAAATTCTCACTATTTTCAGGTAATATAACAATATCTCAAAAGTTGTGTGTAACATATTCTATTTTTAGCCCTATCGATGTCATCTATTTATAGGGAAAAGAAGTGAAACCATAGTTCAATTAGTAGAATGCATTTAATGTCTATTTAATAGAAAAAAACCAATTCCCTAGTTGAACTAGGAGAGATAGGCGACTAATTGGGTGTGTTTCCTCTCATATGTATTATGATGGGGATTTGGGCCTCTCCTATATTAGGTCCAATTATATGTGCTTGGACTTTTAACCCAACCCTTTATAATTTAATCCAACCCATTACATGTTTTTCTATTTCTCAAAATAGACATTATTTATTAAATTAATTAATTTTCTATTAAATAATTTTCTTAATCTAATTCTAATTCTGTTAAAATCATGACAACTTTTTTGTAAAAGAATCTATGAGAAAATGTATTTAATTTACACATTTAATAGGTTTCATAATGATCAATTAATTTAATTCCATTTTTGAACTTCAATTATTTAAGTAAATTGTAACACCCTATACCTGACTCGACTTACCGAACCCGGATATAGGATGCCACTATACTTAACAAAATTTTTCAATGGTCAAAAACCATACTGAACATACTTCTTATTTATTTATATTTTCTTTCCTAAGTTAAAAGATTTTGAAGGAGATGTTTATTGAATACAACAAATTCTCGATAGTAGTATAAGACATTACAACTTAAAACTTGTTAAAACTGACTTAATCATGGCATAGAGTAATATTTGCCATATTCCTGTGAGTGCCCCTCTGTATGCATAATATTGCTCTTTGAACTATCTCTTAGGTGCATTCCTGGCTTGATATCTCCTGGCTTTCTGATTCAATTTCCAGAATCCTACATTACAAATAATTGCTCGTAAGTTCAACGGAAGTTAGTGAGTCTCACCCAATATTACATTTGAACCTCTTTGTTGAATTCCTTGGCTTGAAGGTTCTGAACTTCCATTCAGCCTATGTCAGATACTTTTCTGATTGCCAATGGATAACTATATGCCATCCTTTGCACTAGGCCCCCTTATACACATTCTGCTCGATTGGAGGGTCACAGACTCCACCTTATTGCGGATCCTATTTGACAATCTCTTTGAAGATAGAAGTTGGATACATTCTTGAGAATGATAATCATACGGATACTACCTTGGCGGATTCTTATATTGGCTCTGGTAGGCTGTAAGAACTCAGTCATATCGTAACTTCAAGTCAATCCATACAGACGAACTTGGTCCGATATATATTAGTCCGAACAAGTCAAGTCCCAGATAACTTCGCCACTAAGGCTTCTCGAATAATTTGTCACAAAGGCTTTACAAGTAATTTACCATAAAAGCTGAGTTTGGTTTGCCACTAAGGCACCACATAAAACTATCATGTTTGACGATATGGATTTTCCTAAACTCAGCATCGCCTGATGTTTTCCCATCATCGCCCTTGGGACACACAAAATCCCTAGTAGACAAATGCGACTCATCCACCATATCTGGAATGTACCATGGCCATGGTCTTTTCACATATATGCCACACTAGCCTTTTTTCGTGTTTATTGTCCTGACAGACCTTGTGTTTATGGTCTTAACTGACTACATTTTTGCCATATTGGCCTTTGTGTTTACTGTCTCGGTGGACATCATCAAAGCACCACCACGAGGTCTATTATCACATCACATATTTTCCCGACATTGTAACACCTCTAACCCGTCTCTATCGCCAAATTAGGGTTACAGAGTATTACGATACATTTAAGAACAATTAGCAATATTAAATCATTTATTATTTAATTTAAATATCATATAATCAAAACTACATATCATTCATAGCATATATACATTTACAGATCTTATATCGAGCTCACTAGACCTAAAAATCATTTTAGAAACAATCAGTGGCTAATTTGAAATAAAACAAAAAAAAATCAGAAAAAATTGAAAACAAAGGTCACACAGACGTGTGGCCTGGTCTTGTGGCCAAACCATGTAACTCAAGGTCACAGACGATCGTATCACTGACCGTGTACCAAACCGTGTTCAGTTCATGTAGGGTCACACGGCCGTGTTGCCAGGTCGCGTAACAGCCTGATGCCGTGTGGAATAACCCGCACTTAAAATTAATACACGACCGTGTATACATGAAAAACCTCAAATCCAAGCCACATTCAAACACCATTTCTAAAGTATCAAGGCAAACCATTTGCAATCATTGTCACCTATTTAATTCACATTCAAACCTACCAAAATCACATCATAACATTCAACCTATATGATTAACTAATGTATCCTCATCCAAACAGACACACACTCAAAAGTTACAAGTCATTACCTTAAAGACATACCAATTCATCCATTTTTTTCACAATAATTTGCCATAACTCAAACTAATCACATAAGGCAATTATCAATTAACCAAAAGCACTTCTAAACACAAATTTAGACCAAAGATGCAAAGAATATATATATACAACCACAAAACTTACTCAATCCAACTTATAGACAACATTTTTATAAACAAAATAACTTAAAGGCTCCTATGACATGCCATTTATAACCCAATAACCAAAATGACCAAATCTTCTACTGTGATCAATGATAGATAGTGTAAATGTGCTCTGACTTGATTCTAACCAATCGAGCTTTCCGATGATTTACAAGGAACTAAAACAATAGACATAAGCAAATCAAAGCTTAGTAAACTCATATATAACAGAAACTTAAACTTACCAAATTTGAACCATTTTGTACAATCCATGCATAATTTCATTAGCAAGCTTATGAATTCATTCATTTCCTATACACAGGACAAATCTCACAAGTTAGTGAGTTCACATATATACATGAAACTTGAGTGTACTATAGAAAAAACTTTCAAATAACATATTTACAAATCAATTCTTCTTAACTCATATTCAAATGGTAAATCACATTCCATTTTAATGTTCCCTGTTCAATTTCTCCTTTTAATGTTTAATTCCATGTAGCTAATGCATATATTCTTTCCATTTTACTCTTATAAGAACTTAAATCATATCATGTCATATAATGTTCATAATTAACAATTGCAATACAATCATCCATCTCATGTTCATATTATATAACACATTTATCATGCGATACATATTACCTGATAAACAATTGTTCAAAGATATCATAGCGTCTTTCAGCCACTGTCTTATTTATTTCCGACATGATGCTATAGTGTCTTTCAACTATGGTTTTATTAGATTCCAGTATAGTGCCATAGTGTCTTTCAACTATGGTCTTATTCATTTCCGGTATAGTGCCATAGTGTCTTTCAACTATGGTTTTATTCATTCTTGGTATAGTGTCATAGTATCTTTCAACTATGGTCTTACTCGTTTGATTCATGATGCCATAGCATCTTTCAGCTATGGTCTTACTCGTATTTCAACCAACGAACTCGATTATCACATATTATAATTACCAAAACAACAATTCATTTAATTTAATTTAATCTACAAACTTACCTAAACAAAAATGGTTGTAGAGACAAAGCCGATGCCTATTTCATTACTTTAGCTTTTCAACGATTCAAATCTGATTAGGTCGTTTCTTGATCTAAATAATAATTTTTGTTCAATTAATTCATTCAAACATATAAAATAATTAAATTTAAGCTTATAACCCTTATCAATGTAAATTTACAAAATTACCCCTAACATTTTACCCTTTTTACAATTTAGTCCTTCAACCTGAAACTTACAATTTAATCACATTTAAGCAAAACCCATACTAGCCAATTTCTATATAGTCCCTAATCATCTCACATTTATAAATTTTCAAAATAAATCCTTTTAATTTGACTATTTTCAGAATTAAATCCTTAAACATTAAAATTACTAAAAATCACTTTACAAAATAGTCTTATATATCAACCAAGCTTAATAATCTACGAAAAAATTCACAAACACCTCAAAATCATCAATGGCGTAATCTAAAATGTTTAAAATTTTATCAATTAGTCCCCGGGTTAGCTAGATTAAGCTAAAATGATCACAAAAACATAAAATTCATGAAAAACGGATGAAAAATACATACCATGCATGTGAAATAAACCTTGGTCGAAAGCTTGCTTTAAGCTTCCATGGAGTTTCGACCTTCTCCCCAAAAAGATGACAAACAAATGGCTCTGTTCATCTTTTAATTTATGTTTTAATTTAATTTAATTATGTAATTACAAGTTTGCCCTTTACTATTTAATAAAATTTCATAAAAATATCACCTAAACTGTCCACTATCTAATAATTATGGATAAATTACCATATAAAGCCATTCAAATATGTTTCTGTGCTTAATTAACCTATAATAATCAATAGTGATCAACTTTTGCATATTTTACGATTTAGTCATTTTCTTAATTAACAATCAAATGACTAAAATTTTTGGACCAAATTTTAATATACTTATATTGTAACTCCGTAAATGTTTAAGAAAAATATTTACAGGCTCGGTCTATGGAAACAAGGTCCTGAAATCTCATTTTCCAAAACCACTTAACTTTAGGGACAAATCACTTGTACCTAACTATTTGTTCACTTACTAAAAAAATAAAAATAAAAATTCAATATATTGCTACATTTGACTTGTAAATATTAAATAATAATATTTAAAGACTCACTTGTCAAATTTGTGGCTCCAAAACTACTATTTCTGACACCATTAAAAAATGGGTTGTTACAGACACTCCGTCCGAACCCCATTATCACCAGCCATCTTTGTCAGCATCATTCAATTTACATAATGAACACGTTAACATAGATTTCACTCATACCCATAACAGAATACTTCCCAACACATAATTTCCAATGCATGCTTACCACACATCATCATATTCATGCAGCACATTTTATACTTCATTACATACATCCAGATGCTTCATAGGAAACACACACACACACACATCAACTGCTCAGGAAGATATGCATAACTACATGTAAATCAACCATACAAAGAATCATCATAAATAATGTACAGGAGTCGGGTCTAGGGACTCACCAAAGACCTAACTTTATTTCGACCTGGAGCCTCCATTTCAATTGTCCTTTCCAATCCAGGAACAATTACTGTTTGCTTAAAAGATCATGGAATTTCCATTAGAATCCCCATTTATAGATAGTTTACTAACGTTTCAAGTACATGCGACCCCCGTGCAGGGCCTTCCACTCAACCCTACTATTTTTACATATTTTAACATCCTTACTCTTTAATAATCGTAACATACAAAGTTATAAGACTTACCAGAAAGTTGAATCACCCATAGATTAAATGAAGTTTTAGTTTTAGCTTAACAAAGAAAAAGAGAACATTTAGGCTAGAAAGAAGAACCAGAACGACAAGCAGAAAGAAAAACCATCTGGAATATCCCCCTTTACTTTAAATATATACTTTCGACCCTCTGATTCCCTACCAATTCCAGGGGTAGGTAAAAGAAAATCTGATGAAAATCTAAAATACTGTTCGACCATTCATGGGCAAGATCAAATCAATCCAATTGACTCTCGACTATTACAAAAACCAACTTGAACAGTGCTCATGTAAACCGAGCATACTATACCTTGGTGGTGACTCGTGTATGGCGTGGTCTTAATGCTTAGCAAAAACTTTGGGGCATACTCTTCCTTAGGTGAACTCTTTTTTCACTTGAAGATACCCTGTATTTAAATCCTCAGATGCCACCAACAAACAAAAATTTTAACGTTAGTATGCGTCCATACTCTAACTCGCCAACAAGTCAGTAGGATGGCAGATGTTACTACCATAGTATGCCAAAACAGTTTACATACATACCTTACTCACCTTTTTGGATCCAAAGATATCAGGGTGTGACATAAATAACAATCCGAAAAACTTAAATTTATTATCAAGTCATTTTAATACTAAGTGAGGAACCAAATTCATTTCCGAATATAACCCATTTCTCTAACATTATCATTTTTATCCATTTCTATTCATTTGATTCATCATGCAATTCATTCATGGTTTCAACAAGCTAGTGAAAAGATCGATCGGCCATATGTGATTAAGGCTCAAATGATTTATAATTAGTTCCACCTTGTCCTTTATTGATTTTAAACTCATTTAATCATGAAGTCAGTCCACTATAACATCGTGAATGAGCTCTCTCTAATGACATACCATTATGAAAGTTACTCGATCAGTGCTCATCTAATGACCTTTTCATAAGTGTTTTACCCTCATAGGATATCCTTAATCTCTTTGGGATAAATCTGCTCTCCCAATATGATCCTATTTTATCTCATGGTAACCATTACAGTTGGATTTGGTGCCCTAAGTGTAGTATTTTCGTCTAAGCACACTTGTAATTTTTTTTTGTAAAGATTGATTAATAAAATTATTCATGAATTACATTAGGGCACGTTTGGTTCGCTGTAATGGAATAGAGCTGTAATGGAATAGAGCTGTAATGGAATAGAGGTGTAATGTAATAGAGCTGTAATAAGTAATTCAACTGTTTGGTTGAATGGAATGGAATAGAGCTGTAATAGAATTCTTGTGTTTGGTTGAATGGAATGATGTTGTAATAGCATAAGGAAAAGAACTAAAATGACCAGAATACCCTTAGCAGAATTTTTTTTAGGTAGATGATTAAATTGTTATTGTTATTAAATTTTAATAAGGTTATTATTGAAAATAATTTAATAAAATAATTTAATCATATTTTAACATAATTATTATTAAATATAATTTAATAAAAAATATAATTTAATAACATGCTTAATATAATTATTATTATATGAATTAAAAAATCTTAATATATAATAATATAAAAAAATATATAATTTATTTTATTATTTTTAAACTGCAATACATATATGTGCTAAAATATCATTACTGAAACAAATAATTTAATTACTTTACAAAAAAAAAATTAGAAGTAATTAATTAACTTGAGAATTATATTTCAAGTCCAAGCATAATATTCATATATTAACAAAAAGTTACATGATTTCATTAGTTTATATGTCATAATCTATATGTTTTAAAATTTTACAACATCAAAAAGTTACAACATTGTAATGACATTCTATCATGTCATTATTCCATCCAAATATTACAAACACAAAAAGATACCAAAATATAATATATACTTTTACTTAATAATAATATATAATTTAATAATATACTTATATAATAAGTATATATACATGTATTTTACAAATATATGTATATTAGTATCGCACATGTCACCATATGCACCATACATTTGTCTTAATTTAATTTATTCATCACATAATATCAATTTAATAATAATAAATACATTAAATATTTACTTAAATAATAAGTAAATGCATACATGTATTACAAATGTATGTACAATATTTATTACACATGTATTTTATCTTTACCATACACTTGTCTTTCTTTTATTTATTGAATAAAAAAATGTAGACTGCTTCAGTAGCAACAGCCTTGGCTAAATATGACTTCCCGATCCCAGGTGATCCATACAAAAGAAAAGCTTGGCCTTCTCTTTCCTAAAGAGAACAAGTAATGTCGAAATGAGAATGAATAGAACTGTTGGAAAAGCAACTAAAAGGGGAGTGTAGTTTAGATTCAGCAAGTTTCTCTCCACCAAATTACGTAGTTCCAACAAACATAAAACTTGCTATTCTAGCAAGCCAAGAGGATATCCAGAACATCAATAGGAACATCAATAGAAAATACATGGACAGGTTAAAGATAGAATTTTATCCTGCTAGTTCACAGAACTTCAACTAATCCCATACATATATCTTAACCCAGCATTTCGCATGAGTAAATTTCAGCCTAAAAGGAACATGAGATGAGTTTAAGATGAATTCAACATATCCTACTTAAAAATTATAACAAACCATAAAAAAAAAAAACATTAAAAAGCTTTTCCAAAATAGAATAAATTTCATATCATGTAAAATGGAAACAGCTTCAGATGCAAAGGAGGTGGACTCTATATTGTTGCAAACAATAGTTTCTAACAAGAAAGTGTCACTAACAAAGCCAACAAGATCTCAGTAACAGGATGCCAGAGGTTGTTCCTCACATTTTATGTGTTACAAGAAGTTAAGCATTAGGATAATGATGATAAGTAGTATTACCAAGATTGACAGTCTAGGAATCAATTCAAGTGCTTCCACGAGAATGACAGCAAGCAACGCCACAAGTAGCCATAAAACCTATTTGTGAAAGGTTAAACATGAACGGTCCAACAGATAAATAAGAGGAGCTATATTGTTTTGCACAAAACAACACAGAAAGCATGCAGTGTACCTCGTAGATATTTAAAAATAAAAACACAACCTACCATCAGCGGTTAACTTTTAGGACTAAAACTCTCAAGCAACAAAATATTCAATAATTTACATTTGCAACAAAAATAGAGACATCCATTACGACAATAAGCTTAAACAAACAAGCATGATTACCTTAACTATATCAAATACCAACACCAAAGTTTCATTGCTGCAATGGCAATAGACAATGGGGGAAGGTAAGAATCTAAAATGTTAGGCATTAAATTATGGGAAAAAAAGAAGCTTCTTGAGCAAAGAGAGATCATAGAATTTGCTTCAAAAGAAGGAAATTTCTCAAGAGGCAATTACCTAGTGTATCATAGAGAGGCACACAAACCAAACTGTGGGCACCGCTGGCCTACAAACGTTGGAAAAAGTTGTTAAAGGACCATTCTAACGAGTGCCGAAAGGGAACTTGAAAGGTCACTACTTTTAAAAGCATTATCATAATTGATACAATGGCCAAAATCTGAAAGCAGACCTCCATTGCCATAACCCACTGCAGGCAGTTTGCTCCATAAATCCCAACCCGACATCCCTGCAACAAATATGTGAGTAAAACTGTAGCAAGGAAAGATTCAGACTAAACAACAAAATCGCTTTGTTTCCAAGGCATCAGAAAAATGACATATGTTTATGCTTACAGGTTCAACACCAGATGCTCGCAATGCAGAACCAACATGCAGAACTTCATCATAAACTTCCTTATATGTTTTCCAGATATAAGGACCCACCTAAATGATAAACAAAGTGAGAAACAGCTAGAACAAATCTGGTACAAATTATGAAATCTTGTATTGAACATAAATTTAACCTTGCCATCAACGAATTTTCTCCATCCAAGCATCCTGTTCCCAGGGTACTTCTCAACAGATGAACTGCAGAATATCCATCTTGTTGTCAAAATTCATGAATGCTAAGATATTTAGTTCGTGAAAGGATAACCTAGAACTGTATTAGTATAATCAGTTAAGCAAAAAGGCCTTCCAGCAGGCATTTTCAATGCAAATTCCTACTCTAGCATGTTAATGATACTACGTAAAAGCCTGTACTGTTACATCAAAAAGTAAAAATACAAGTGCAACATATTAAGTTACCTGAAAAGAGTCCATGTGGTAGACATCTCAGGATCAGGTGGAGGGTATCCTTGCTTGGCGAGTAGGTTACGGTACACGAGACCAACTGATGGCTTCCCATCTCGTCCTTCCCTTCCATCCTCCACCTTAACTGAAAAAACCTTCATATTTTCCATCTATAGAACCTGTGCAGGGAAAACAAAACTCTAGGCACTTAAAAGACACTTACAAAAGTCCAAAAATAAAGAAAATTCAAGCATACACAGTTCAACAATACGGCACAAATTCAATAAATAGCAATAACTAAAATATTAAAGGTCAACTATAATATTCTGAAAATTAAAAGCCAAGGAAGTTTATTTCAAAAAAAGAAGAAAAGTCATGAAAGTTGCTAAGAAATGTGAACAAAACTGCAACTGGATTTAAGCTAAACAAATGTTAAATCCACTTCTAATCAAATCAAAGACCAAAAAGTACAATTGAAACAAGCGAAATTCTGGTAATTTCACCTGTTGACAGAGAACATAAAAAATCCTTAATTTCCAAAGCAAGTGAACACTTAAAACTAATACCGACAGCCCACCATATATTATACTATATATAAGAACTGCTAAAAGTGAAAACTAATACCCACAGCACCCCACCGTATTATATATAAGCCAAAAGTTGAAGATAAAACCATTGGAAAAATGGCAACTTATAGAATAAAACGAAATCCAATATAAAAAAATAAACTCAAAAACAGGTGCTTACGAGAAAAGTAGAGAAACCCCAGAGTTAAGAAGAAAGGAAGGTAAGGGGGAGTTTGCTTACAAAGTGGAATCGCTGCGAGGATTGTCATGAATTTAAGGGAAGAAAGGGAGACGGGGAAGCGAGTTTCATGGCCATCGTTAATGAGTTTGTTGAAATAGGCATGCAGTGTGTTAAGTACTTCCATTAACTGCAAACAGGGAAAACAGATACTAGTAGGAATTGAGATAAAAAGGACTCTTTTTGAGGTTGAAAATGAAAGCAAAAATGGCAACGGCAGGGTTGTGAAGTGGAGATTAGGGGAGCGTAATTGGTGTTTCAGGTGAGAAATGGGAGAGGGCAAAGTGGGGATCTTTTTTGCGGTGAAGGTCTCCTTAAACACCGAATCACTAATCGGTGGTGAAGAAGCGGAATAGAAATCAAGCAATTTCATTGAATAGGCGCGTAATGGAATAAGCCCGTAATGGGCATTCCATCAAACCAAACAGGTGTTTAGGGTGGGCCCATGGAATAGGAGTGTAATGGCTATGCCATTACGTTGAACCAAACATGCCATTAATATTTTGTATAATTTCCTCACATGGTTTTTACACGCAAAGAAAAATGGAAGCAAATTTTGCTCATTGGTTGTCTAATGTTTAACTAATACTAAGCGGTATTACGTGGTCGGATCGTAATATGGAAAAACAACTTGTATTAGTATATGAACCTAAACATGTCTTAGTCTAATTGAAAATGAGAAAACTGATTGAAAGGCCAATATGTCGTCTATCAAATCTAATTGGAGAGATGCATTGTCTTAGGCATTGGAACGGATGAATCCTAGAAAATAGAGATATAGATGTGACTAACTGGACTAATAGTATATCAGACTGGACCCAAGTAGAATAGATCCTAAATCTATTTATAGATTTATTTCCTTATGATGTTCATAGGATGACATACCTAAATCTTGAGTGAATAGAGGACTATATATGTGTGACTCGTACACTTTAGTGTAAGTAAAAGTCTGAGTTTGAATAGATAAGGAACTGAAAGATGGTGTGTTGGGTGTACGACTTCTGCAGTACGTAGTGTCATTCATAACAGTGGAATTCATGGCTTGATACATGGCTAAATGATATCCTCTCATTGGCATTACATGGTTGATGAAAAGTAAACATGGTCTTGGGTCTTTCGTCTTTGTGATGAATGACTTAATAACTATTCGATAGTAACTGACTTTTCATGAAGGAAGATGTAATGGTTACAATGAGATAAAATAGAATCATATTGGGAAAACGGGTATTATCCCAAAGAGATTAAGAACATTTTATGAGGGTAACACACTTATGACAATGTCATTGGACAAGCACTGAGTAGTTGCTTAATGGTATGCCTTTAGGGAGAGCTCAGATGATTTTATAATTAGTAGACGAAAAGTTGAAACTTAATTATAAATCATTTGAGCCCTAATTACATATGTCTAATCAATCCCTCTGCTAGCTCGTTGAAACCAGAAATGTAACATTCCGGTTTAGACCCTAGTCGAAATAGTGGTTTCAGGACCACAAATCTGAGTCAAAAAATATTTTAATATTATTTTCTGAGTCTACAGCATGTGAATTGACATGTGTGAAATTTTTGTGATTTAAATTGGTCATTTGTGTGCTTAATTTGAGAAAATGACTAAATCTCATATAATGCAAAAGTGACTTGATAATTGTTAAAGTGCTATATTGCTATTGTCTTTATAATGTGTAGTCCTTAAATTGAAATTTCACCATTGGAGTATGGATGGACATTAATGTGCATATGTTAGTGGAATTTATAATGTTATAATAAAGGTTAAAGATGTAAAATGAACAATAAGTTGATTAAAACATAAAATAAAACATTTGTTTTATTATTTGGTATCATTCACCACCGAAAACAAGAAAAGCAAAGAAAGCTTTAAGCTTTGAACATTCGGCTAGCTAGAAGCAAAAATTAAGGTATGTTTTGGTTTCGTTTTTTGATAATTTCTACGTTTTTGTAATCGTTGCTTCGAATACTTTAAAACCCATGTCTTAATTTTGTGAATTTATGGTGATTTTGAAAAGTGCCATTGACGAATTCATGAGTTTTGTGATGTTGGTGATGAAATTTGAAATATATGTGTTAGATTAACATAGTTTGTCTTTGGATTTTTGATGAATTTGAGTAATTTGGACTTAATTGAGAAAATAATATTTTGAGGGACTAAAATGTAAAATAAATGAAATGTATGGGCCTGTATGAAGCATATGAATATTTGGCCAAGCATTGGTAACATGAAATTTTGTGTGTTTTGCGATTTTGTGAAATAGAGACTAAAATGTGAAAATGTGAAAATGTGAGGGTTAATTTGTAAATTGCCCTAAATATGTGTTTTTGGATTGAATTGAATGAATTGGTGAATAAATGAGCTAAATCTGAATATGTATACATCAAGAACTGAAGAAAACAGATTTAGATCGAGGGAAGCCAAAAGTAATTGAATAGCCGTTGTTTCCGTTCTTCCCGTACGAGGTAAGCCTATATACAAATAAATGTATTTGTATTGATTTATGTATGTTCATATGAAATTTCATTATGATGAATGTGTACGAGATGTTAAATATATGAAATCCGAGGAAGTACTAATAATGTATCAATGTTCGATAAGTCCCGTACGAACCTAGGAATAGATAGGATTACATATGTCATGACATAGATTTCTGATATTTTATATCGTGTAAGACCACGTCTGGGACATTGGCATTGTACGACTATTCCGAGTATTCCAAGTATCCTATTTGATTCCAAATTGTTCAACGGGTAATTTCGAGAAACTAAGGACGATGTGAAATGTATAATCGTTTCAGATACGTTTGATGTGTATGCTTTGTATAAGCATGAAAGGTGAGTAAATATGTGCATAGATGCAATGAATAAATTGTGATATATGCATGTTTTGTGATATGAGCAAAAGAGATGCTTGAGATATGATATGTTGGTAAGCAATGGCTAATCGAATGAGCCAAAGAGAAATTTATGTGTTTGAAATGAAGATATGTTAATGAACTTGATTTGCTATACTTATAAATGATTATATATTAAGTTTATTTGTATATGGCTTACTAAGCTTTTGAAAGCTTACTTTGTGTGTGTTTTGCTTTGTTTTATATATCGTTAAAGCTACGAAAGGCTCGGGGATTGTCGTGGATCGTCATCACACTATCCAAACATATTTTGGTATTTTATGATCATGTGTATAATAAGTATGACATGTATAGGCTAGTCACTTTGAATTATGTTTGAGATGTGTATATAGCCATGTGATATGGCCAGAAAAATGAATATGATATGAATGGGTGGTCATGTTTTATGATGCTTAGTTTTGGTATGGATTAATGGCTAGAGAAATGGTCAAAGTAATGGTAAGTTTATTGATGCAAAGTTGGTACATCATTGATGAGAAGATGTCTTGTTATTGTGGTAAGTTGTGGATGAATCATGCTTGGATATACTTGTGATTTAGGTGGGCAAATTGGCATATAAGATGTTGTGATGAAATGTTATTGAATGAGTAAAACAAATGGTCAATTTGGTATGTTTTTGGTTGCTATAAGTGTTGGGATGATGCATGTATGTGCTTGTAGGGATGACCCAAAGTGTGGGTGGCATTTTGGCCTTGTAAATGGCCTATAATTGCTCACACGGTTGAGCACACGGGTGTGTGGGTCGACCGTGTCCCTCGTGGTTGTATTTCAAAACAAGTCAGACTCGACCACGGGCGTGTGACTGGCCATGTGGTGTAAGTCAGTAACGACCACGGGTGAGGCACACGGGCGTGTTGACGGTCGTGTGGACAAGTCAGTATGTATGCCCTGTTTTGACACGGCTTAGACACATGGGCGTGTCTGAGGCCGTGGGAGGCACATGGCCTGCCCACACGGGCGTGTGACCTCTGTAACTTCGAAAAAAAATTTAAATTTTTGAAAATTTCTGTATGTGTTCGGTTTAGTCCCGACCCCTTCCTAAGGTATGTTTAAGGTCTCGTAGACCTTTCTGAGGGACACTTTGATTTGATTTGTTGTATTATATTATGAAATGTCCGATAAAGGATCCGATAAGTCAGGTATTGCCTTTAACCCTAGACCGGCGATGATTACGGGTCAGGGGTGTTACAAGAAATGCATTGTGTGTTTGAATAGAAATGAATAGGAAAAGAGAAATGGAAAACATTCAAAATGATTATGGTTTTTTTCCAAAATGAAAAGATGGAATTAGTTGGAAATGAATATAGGTTTCCAAAATGGAAATGGAAACAATTCATTTGCAATTCTATATGGATTACTTAAAAATGATCGAAAGAATGAGTTTATGTTTTTGAGCTGTTTTAAAGCCCGGAAATGAAAACAAACCATTCGGTCACAGTGAACAAGTTGATTTGTGAAATATTAAACATATTTTCTAAAAATTTTATCTCGGGTAAAATCGTTAAAATTTTACTGCGGTAAAATCGTTAAAATTTTACCATGGGTAAAATAGAGATGAGAAAATTGTTTAATAAAAATATTAAGGTTTATTTTGAGAAATAGAAAAACATAATTGGATTGGATCACATTACACAGTACTAGGTCAAAAGGCCTAGGAAGTACTCGTAATTGGACCCTATGTGAAAGAGTGTTAAACCAAGCTTTATTTGATAAAATGTTTTGATATAACAAATTGAAATGTTTTTAAATAAAAGTTAAAATTGAACTAACTTGACAAAATGATTTGTTTAATATTGAAGTCTAAGAGATAAAAACTTTGAATATCTACTTTGAACTCTTAGAAAATTTTGAAACAATTTTAAAATCAAGTTAAAATAATTTTGACTAAGTAAGAAAGTGTTTTATCATTTTATCAAGTCAAAATAATTTTCAAACAAGTAAAAATTACTTCAAGCTAAAATGTATCGATACCTTTTTGGCTCAGTATCGATATTTTATGAATTATCGATACCCTTCTTGAAAGCGATACCAAAATGGCATTTTATTTCTCACAAACCCAATTAAGTATCGATACCTTTTTTTGAAGTATCAATATTTTCTTAAATAACGACACCCCGTCTTAAAAACGGTACCAAAATAGTATTCTATTTCTCACAAAACTTACAAAGTATTGATTCGGTATTGATACTTGTTTATAAGTTTCGATAAAATTTCTTTTGGTATCGATAACAAATCTCTAACGGTCATTGAATTTAGCATTTATTGCAAAAAATATTGATAGCCGTTTATATGGTATCGATACCCAGTGTTGCAGGTGAATTAAATACTCTAGTTTTTATAAACAACTCTATTCATGATACTAACAACCTCAACGGTTGAAAATCAATTAAGAGGTATAAATACCAACATCTAAAGTTCCTATAACAACTAGAAAGCAATTTCAAGCTAAAATCATCAATCAAACAACTTTTGAGCTTACTATTTTCATATTCATCTTACATACACTTTTGAGCTTTACTTTTATTCTTTTGCTCAAGTGTATTTCATTGTATTTGAGCTTAATTTGCAAACACTTTATCTTGGAAGTATTAATTTTTTGTTTGCTTATTTGTATTTCGTTGAGAGGGTTTGTGTCTTAAGCTTTAGTGAAACACCCCAAACCCGGCCCACGAGCCTCGACCAGATCTGGTATGTTCCTCGATGTAAACCAATTCAAAATTCTTTTGTTACTTAGGAAAAATTTGTGTGTTTTGAAAGTAAAATGGTTTTGGGTTGGGCTTGAGTTGAAAACGAATTCGATTTTATATTGAAAACCCATTTATTTCAGGTGACAAAATATTTAAAGTCTATTTTAAACCAAATTTACTTAATCTTATAACCATTAAAAATTCGTAACATAATAAATAAAAGAAAGAAAAATAAAGTAGTTCAACTATGGCCTTATTACATCAAATAATTCCCCAAAAATAAATTAAAATGCTTAAATAGAATAAAAGTCCAAATAATGAATTTTTCCTTGCTGTGCATGGCCACCTTTAAGCTCCTGCCGACCCGGTCCATTACTGATCATCACCTGGAAGAAAAATATTCCCCAAACGGGGTGAGTCAAACAGGCTCAATGTGTAACCAACACTAAAACTTAACAATTCAGGCATACAATATCATATCACATACTTATTCATATAACAGATATAAAATAATGATGCAAACCCGAACCCAAGCCTAGATGCCATCCGCTACACATCACCCGTACCAACCTGCACACCGTGGGGACTAATAAGTCAACCCTCCATCCGCTACACACCATCGAAGGCAGTCACTGCAGTCGACGTGCTCATCGCCCTTATAAAATTCGTGGTCTTAGGTCACCACATTCAGATATCGTGGTCTTAGGTCACCACATTCAAATATCGTGGTCTTAGGTCACCACATTCACTTCCCCTTTCATATAACCCGAATGCCCCATATCATTCATATCATGCATATTACATAATTTCACATTCTTATCACTTTTCACATGTTACATATATAACATAATTTCATATTCCTAGTAGGAGTAGGAAACGTACCTGAGTACTTTTGTACCATTACATGGTACCTTAGCCATATTCTTACACATTCTTATAGTCACATACATATTAATTATTGCCATAAATATATCAAGAAATAGTGTGAGGTACACACCTGATTCGCTTAAGGTTTCCAATCCAAATCCCGAAAAGCTTGATCTAATGCCTTAGATCTTAGATCTCTACATTTAATCAATCATTTAATACTTAGTAAAGAGCCATTCGGCCATAAATCCAAATCCTAGTAGGATTAGTACACTAAAACTTACCTTGTTGCCGATTGACTTAAGAATCAAGTCCCGAAACTTTGTTGTATTCCTTCTTGTATTCGGCCAAACATTAAATCACATCCCAGGTTAGTTTCGGCTTTTTAAACAATTATGAAATAGATCTAGATATCAAAATAAGCCTTGGCCGAATGCTATAGACACTTACCTTGTGGATTTTAAATCCCGAAACTCACCGAATAACTAGGGAACACGCGGCCTATGGTGTACCTTCGGAAAAAGAACTTCTCCTTCCTTGTAGTCGACACTTAATAAATCCCGAAAGTATTCCTTGCCTTAGATGTCTGTCGAAATCCCTATAACTTCATGTTAGATCAATTTCTAACATTTATTCACAACAAATAACCCTTAGCCGAATGTTAAATATGACTTACCTTAGATTCTTAAATCCCGAAATAGTTGACTTGTCTTATGAAGTTGTCGACAATGGCAGAAATCCCGAAGAGCCTTCTTTCCAAGTTTCGACTAACACAATAATGGGGTTAGATTTCCTAGTTTCGGCTTTAATCTTAGAAGAAAAAGAATGGAAATCGATAACTACTGACCTTACCCTTTATCTTTGTAATCGACAGCCCCCTTTTCTTGAGTCCTTAAAGATTCAGCTTAAGGCCTAGAGAATAGTCACACAAGTTTCGGCTTTTGGAATATTGAGAGGAGAAGAATGAAGAAGAAAAGAATAGTTGCTTAAGAGAATTCGGCAATGGTGAAATAAGGAGAAGGGAAATTCGGCAGAGGTTATCAAGGAAGAGAAAATAATGCTGAATGGCCTCTCTTTTCCTTTTATAGCCGAATTTACTAGCTTAGAATCCCTTACTTGGCCACCACTCTTCTATTTTGATAGCTTTATCACTTTAATTATCACCTAAAACTTAATCCAATAATTATCTCTTATCTCTTAATAAAAATATCAATAAAAATCCATCATTTATCCATCTATTTGCCGAATTTTAACAACAATAAAACACCTCCCTATAGAGCTTTAATGCCGTCTACTTCTCTTGTTCCTGGCACCAAAATAAAATTCTTTTATTTGCCGAATTTTATTTGCTTGTGGCGTCAACTCCAGAGGCCCTAAGTGGCACCTCCAAGCCACTTAGACAAGCCCAATTGTATGTCATATTTCACCCATAAATTTTCTTAAGGCTACCCTGCTTTACTTCCCTCTCTTAACCTCAGAACTTAACTTTTCCTAAAACGTTTCCTTACATTTCCTTACATTTCCTTACATTTCCTTACATTTCCAAGTTTCCAAAAATGTTCGTTTGCCTCCTTTAAACTTAACATTTCTTACATTTCCAAGTTTCCAGAAATGTTCACTTTCCTCTTTTGAACTTAACATTTCTTACATTTCCAAGTTTCCAGAAATGTTCACTTTCCTCTTTTGAAACTTAACATTTCTAAATCATTTCCAAGTTTCCAAAAATGTTCATAATACATTCATAACACACAAGACATGCCATTTCGTATACTTAAATCAAAAATGCATAGGCCCATTTTCAGGATGTTACAGTTAGGGTAAAAATATTAAGAAAGTTGTAAGGTTAAACCTTGTCCTTAAAGGTTATCAAATTAGTGAATTTTGGAAAATCCTTAGTTATGGAAAGCTAAGGTAGTGGAGTAGGTAATTGGGGCCGAATTACTCTAAATTATCGTGTTCATCTTTCAATTTTCTCCCTTTTCTTCCATCAAATTTTTATAAGCCAATTTAGCCCCTTTTGGCGATTTCAGTTTGATATATCGAGCTATCAATTAGTATCATATCTTGTCTCTTTTAGACGATTTAACAACCAAAGAGGAGATCCTTAAAGTAGCTCAACTTTCAGCAAATCAAACCACAAAAGATGACTTCTACATCCGGTTCAGTTTTTCTTGAAGAATCACAATCAGTCTCCAAGCCTCCTTACATCAATGGTGTAAACTACTCTCATTGGAAGACAAGAATGATGCTATTTATACAAGCCAATAATCTTACCGTATGAGACATCATGATGGATGGTCTATCCATACCTCTAAAGTAAGAATGAAAGCTCTCGGTGCCAAAAAGCAAGAAGGAGTGGAATGAAGAGGATAGAAGGAGCATTCAACTTATTACCAAGGCCATGCGCACTTTATTTTGTGCACTTGGTCTGAAAGAATATAGTAGAGTATCTTTATGTTCCAATACTAAGAAAATTTAGGACAAGTTAGAAGTCACTTATGAGGGTACAAGTCAAGTTTAAAAGTATAAGGTGGGAATTCTCACACTCAACTATGAAACATTCAAGATGAAACCTGAGGAAGACATCAGGGCTATGTCGGATCGATTTACAATTATCATCAATGGGCTCAAATCATATGGGAAGACTTATCTCAATGATGAAGTTGTGAGAAAAATAATTTGAAGCTTGCCGAATGTATGAAAGGCTAAAGTGACTGCCATAGAAGAAGCAATAAACTTGGAAACACTCTATTTAGATGAGCTTATTAGTTCATTACTTACTTATGAGATGAGAAATAAGGAAGGGGTTGAAGAAGAAAAGATGGAGAAGAAGAAGGCTGACATTGCCATCAAGTCCACAATAGAATAAGGTAATTCAAATGAAGATGTGGATGAGGATGAAGAGATGACTATGTTTGCAAGAAGATTCAAGAGGATTATGAGGTCCAACAAATGAAAACAATTCCAAAAGAAGGAAGGACTCAAAATTGAATCAACCAAGGAGAAAGATCCTATCATTTGTCATGAATGCATGAAACTGGGACATATCAAGTTTGATTGACCTTAATAGAAAAAGAAGGGGTCTAACAAACAAAAACACAAGGCCAATGTTACTACTTGGAGTGATGAGGATTCATTCGATGAAGAAAATTAAGAAGTATCCAACTTGTGTCTCATGGCCATTAATGATTCTAGGGTAACTTCTAACTCATCTATTTCAAATTTTTATTCTTTTGATGAGTTGCAAGATGCGTATGATGAATTGGGTTTGGAATTTGAAGTCATGAATTCAAAACATAAGAAAAATATTTCAAACTTGAAAAATGAAAATGACTTGCTTTCCAAAGCCAATCATGAACTTGAATAGAAAGTAAACAAAATGCAATAAATTATTAATGAGTTTGAGAAAAAGAATTCATATTTGCATAATTTACTTTCTAAAGTTCATGATAATCATGAAAAGCAACTTAAGTTGCTTAATAGTGAAAAATCTCACTCTA
Source organism: Gossypium australe (assembly GCA_005393395.2). Classification (NCBI taxonomy): domain Eukaryota; kingdom Viridiplantae; phylum Streptophyta; class Magnoliopsida; order Malvales; family Malvaceae; genus Gossypium; species Gossypium australe. The sequence continues at coordinate 89,848,975 of CM016621.1, read as the reverse complement.
GCAAAGTTTTTGAAAAAAGAGAAAATTCAAAACAAAACTTTGTTAAAAACAGTTTTAATTTCTATAAACATAGAGGTTCTCAAAAATTTTACAAAAGAAAAATTATAAAAGTGTATGGGTCCCTAAAGGACTCATAACTTCTTAAGACATGAATTTGATTTCAAAATGAATACCTAAAGGGACTAAAAAATAGGAACTAAAGTTTATGGACCCAAAAGAATTTGGGTACCAAAAATCAAAGTTTAATTCTATGTTTGTAAGAGAAGGAGCATTGCTTTGAGGTGGGCTATTTAAGGAAAAACTTATGGTACCTTGATAGTGGATGTTTAAGACATATGACTGGAAACAAGAGTCACTTTATCAAGTTGAATCCAAAAAGTGGAAGAGAAGTTACATTCGGTGACAACTCCACAAGAAAAATTGAAGAAATAGACTCTATTAGTAAAAACTCTTCAATTATTATTGAGAATGTTTTATATGTTAATAGTCTTAAGTATAATCTTCTAAGTATTAGTCAATTATGTTATAAATGTTTCAATGTCATTTTTGAGTCTAAAGGTTGTAAAGTTATTGACATTGCTTCTAATAAGATTGTGCTTGTAGGACATACAACAGAAAAATTATATATGGTGCATTTAAATGATTTGCATAATTCTAACTTATGCCTTATTGCTAAAAATGAAAATAGTTCTTTGTTATGGCATAGAAAACTGGGACATGCTAGCATGAACATATTGCATAAACTGGCTAAAAATGACTTAGTAGGAGAATTTCCTAAAATTAATTTTGATCTAGATAAAATTTGTGATGCATGTGTTAAGGGTAAACATAAGAGAATTTCCTTTAAACCTATTAATGATGTATCAACTAGTAGAGCTCTTCAACTATTTCACATTGAATTATCTGGTCCTATTAGGACAACTAGCTTCGGTGGAAAACAATATGCTTTTGTGCTTGTTGATGACTATTCTAGATTTACTTGGGTTTTTTTCTTAAGTACTAAAGATGAAGCTTTAGAAAAATTAATCACATTTTAAAAAATGAACCAAAATGAAAAGGTTATTCTATCACTAGTGTTAGAAGTGACCATGGAACTGAATTTCAAAGTCTTAGCTTTGAAATTTTTTGCAACTCAAATGGAATTAGCCATAATTTTTCTGCACCTAGAATCCCTCAACAAAATGGAATTGTTGAGAGGAAAAATAAAACTTTAGAGGAAATGGCTAGAACTGTAACAGCCCGGTTTAGACCCAAGTCAGAACAGTAGTATCGAGACAATAAATCTAAGTTCCGAATAATATTTTAATATTATTTTCTGAGTTTACAGTATGTGATTTAGCCTGTGTGAAATTTCTGTGTGAAGATTTTATCGACTGTGTGTTTAATTTGCGAAAAGGACTTAGTCGTATAAAGTGTAAAATGCTGTGTGCTGATTGTTAAGTGCTTAATTGTTGTTGTCTTTATAATGTGGAGGCCTTATGAGGCAATTAGCCTATTATTAAAGTTAGTGGATGGTTGAATGACATAATAACCATAATGTTTATTTGTTTTATATGATTAATAAATAGGTAAAATAGAAAATGAATAATTAAGTTATTATTCATAAAACAAAAGGCTAAAATAAGCCATTTAGTGAATGTTCATCCACCGAAAATTGAGAGTAAAAGTTGAGAATTTCGGCCCTTGTTTATCTTGATTCAAGACCAAGAAAGGAGAGGTTCGGATCGAGATCGAGGCAAAGATAAAGTGCTAGATTAATCGACCGTTTCGGTATTTCAACGTCCGAGGTAAGTTCGGATATAATACTAGTTGTAAACTATATCTATGTGATGTGAATTGAATGAATATATATATATATATATATATATATATATAACATGAAATTAGAAGTGCTATGTGTGGAATTGAATTAGAGGGCACTAAGTGTGCGAAATTAGAAACGAGACAGAGATGATTAGCACTGTGTGTGTGAAAAGATAGAAGCTTCGACTTATCGAATTGGCACTGTGTGTGTGATACCGATATAAGTTCGGTTTAACATATTGGCACTAAGTGTGCGATAATGATTGTGTTTCAGTTATGAAATTGGCACTAAGTGTGTGAATAAATCAAAGGAATAGCAAAGGTTGAACGAGAGGTAATATCGAGCAATTGAGTAGCATGAATGGTGAGTAACTATGTGTTGATCAAGGTACGTTTGAACCTATGTGGTTGATGAGAGCCTAAAAAGTTGAATGAATAGATACTTGAGCATATGGTTGAGATTGATGATAGCCTAATTGTGCATTTATCTATGTGATGGTTTAATTATGTATTAATGTGGTATTATTGAGTAATATGTATTATATTACGAACTTACTAAGCTTTGAAAGCTTATTGTGTGATTTGTTTATTTGTTTTACAGTGTCAGTAAAGCTAGCTCGGATCCAGGGATCGTGAGCATCTCTATCACACTATCGGTAATCTATTCTTGGGTACTTTTGGAAAAATGTATATAGATGAAATATGTCATGTATAGGCTAGAAGTTATGGCATGTTTTGAAATGCTTAATCCTTGCCATGTGATTTGGCTTGGAAGTTGAATGATGTTGAACTTATGAATGAGCTATGAATATGGTATATTTCAAGATTATGTGGTTGATGAAAGATGTGGTTTGAAGATAAATTATGGCATGGATTACATAATGCTTGATATATATATGTTTTGAGATGTATAATTTTACTTTGAATGGACTCATTTGTGATGATATTAGGTATGGAAGTAGATGGTATTGTTGATGATAAATTGGAGCATGAAATGGTATGTTTGAATGCATTTAGAAGCATGAATTGGTATTGCTGAAGCTTGTAGGTATGACCCAAGTGTGGGTGGCATTTTGGCCTTGCAAATGGTCTATTTTGCATACACAGCCAAGGGACACAGGCGTCTGTCTCTGCTGTGTGGCTCAAGGGCCACTTCGAAGTGTGCCTGGGTAGGTTACACGGCCGTGGCATACGGGCGTGCCTGGTGGCCGTGTGACCAAGTTAGTAGCTAGCTTAATTTGACACGGCCTGGCACACGGGCGTGTCTGGTGGCTGTGTGGACAAGTCAGTATGTATGCTCTGTTTTGGCACGTCCTGGACACATGGGTGTGTCTGGTAGCCGTGTGAGGCACACGGCTTGACCGCACGGGCGTATGACCTCTACAGTGTTGAAAAATGTTTAAATTTTTGAAAATTTTTGTAAGTGTTCGGTTTAGTCCTAACCTCTTTCTAACACGTGTTTAAGGTCTCGTAGACCTCAATAAGGGACTATACGATTATAATTGAATATGTTTGATTAAGGAAAGACTTTGTGTTGTGAAATGGATGTGAAATGTTTCGATTGTTTGGTAATGCCTCTTAACCCGATTCCGGCGATGATTTTGGGTTAAGGGTGTTACATTTTATTGGTATCAGAACTATGGTTTAGTCGATTCTCGGACTAACGTAGCGCGTGTGAGTCTAGCTATACACGCCATATACGAAATTACGATAGTGTGATGAATCTTGACAGTTATAAATGTGTTTTCGTATAGCAAATGGATCCCAATCGAGTAGTTGCTAACGATGTAGAGAGTAACGCGCCTGCTCCCACTTAAGGGACAGTGCCGGCCACATCTAGGCCAAATGATAGTAGTGAGGGAGGGAAGGCTAAGCAAGCCTTCTTCCAAATGATGAGTAAGTGGTTTTCGGAGTTCGTTTGAATGAATCCGACTGCTCTACAACCTCCACCCCCACAAGTACCTGTTGTGCCACAAGTTGTAGATCCGATCAGATTGAATAAACCTCTTGTGGATAAGATTTGAAAGCACGGGGCTGAAGAGTTTAGGGCCACAGCTGATGATGATGCCAAGCAAGCTGAGTTTTGGATCGAGAATACAATCCGAGTGTTTGATGAAATGTCGTTGACGCCTGATGAATGCATTAAGTGTGCAGTTTCTTTATTGAGAGATACGACATATAACTGGTGGAAGACATTGATATCTGTGGTTCCGAGAGAGAGAATCACCTAGGATTTCTTTCAAGCTGAACTTCGAAAGAAATATATTAGTCAACGATTCGTTGATCAGAAACGTAAAGAGTTTCTAGAACTGAAATAGGGCCGTATGTCAGTTACGGAGTATGAACAAGAATTTGTGAGACTGAGCCAATACGCGACGGAATGTGTTTTGATCGAAGCTACTATGTGTAAACGATTCATTGAAGGGCTGAATGAAGATATTAAATTGTTTGTTGGGATACTTGACATAAATGAATTTGTTATGTTAGTTGAAAGAGCCTGCAAAGCCGAGGAGCTCAGTAAAGAAAAGAAAGCCGATTCTGAAGCTCGTGATGAAAGAAAAAGATCAATGAGTAAGTTTTCTCTACCTTCAATGAAGAGATTTAAAGATGCAAGCAATCGTTCAAATGCTTCTTTTGGACATTCGAGTAGAGACCGTGCAAGATAAAGCATCAGTCCACGAGTTCAAATTCCGACTGAATCAAGTGTTGGAAGTGCCAAAAGCAACAAACCTGAGTGTAGACAGTATGGAAGATGACATGTGGGAGAATGCTAGGGCAAGTACAACAGTAGAGTTTGCTATAAATGTGGATCACGAGATCATTTCATTAGAGATTGCCCAAAGTTAGCAGAAGAAGAAAATGTTTAGAATGTGAGATTGAGTAACACGACGGTTAGGGGTAGACCACCTCGAAACGTCGGGAATGTGAGTGGAATTCAAAGAGGGACTACTGATACAGCTGTGAGATCGGAGGCGAGAGCACCTGCTTGAGCCTATACTATTCGCGCACGAGAAGAAGTGTCATCTTCAGACGTCATTACTGGTACTTTTACTCTATTTGATACTGATGTGATTGCATTGATAGACCCAGGATCTACTCATTCGTATTTGTGTGTGAATCTAGTATCAAGTATGACTCTACCTGTTGAGTCTACTGAATTTGTGATTAGAGTATCAAACCCCTTAGGCAAGTGTGTCTTGGTGGATAAAGTGTGCAAGAATTGCCCATTGATGTTTCAGGATATATGCTTTCCGGCTAATTTGATGTTGCTACAATTCGATGAATTTGATATATCTGGGTATGGATTGGCTCACTTTGCATAATGCTATTGTGAACTGTAAACGAAAGAGTATTGAATTGAGAAGTCAGAATGATAAGATAGTTCGAATTGAATCCAGTGACTTGAAAGGGTTACCAACTGTTGTATTTGCAATGAAAGCTTTGAACTATGTGAAAAAGGGTTGCAAAACTTATCTGGCATATGTGATTGATACAAAGGAGTCATAAAAGAAAGTTGAATCGGTACCTGTGGTTTGTGAATTCCCTGATGTGTTTCCTGAAGAGTTACCAGGATTACCTCCAATACGAGAAGTTGAATTTGGAATTGAATTAGTGCCGGGGACTACTCCTATCTCAATAGCTCCGTATAGAATGGCACCAACGGAATTGAAAGAGTTAAAGTCTCAGTTGTAAGAGTTGATTGATAGAGGATTTGCACGACTGAGTTTCTCTCCCTGGGGTGCTCTTGTGCTGTTTGTGAAAAAGAAAGATGGCATTATGAGGATGCGTATCGACTATCGACAGTTGAATAAAGTGACAATAAAGAATAAATATCTGTTTCCCCATATTGATGATTTGTTTAATCAGTTGAAAGGAGCTACAGTGTTTTCTAAAATAGATTTGAGATCGGGTTACTACTAGCTACGAGTCAAAGAGTCAGATGTATCGAAGACTGCTTTCAGAATGAGGTACGGGCATTATGAGTTTTTAGTTATGCTTTTCTGGTTAACGAATGCTCCTGCAGTGTTTATGGATCTGATGAACCGGATATTCAAACCGTATTTGGATCATTTTGTTGTAGTGTTTATTAATGACATTCTAATTTATTCTTGTGATGAGACGCAACATGCTAAGCATTTGAGAATTGTACTACAAACCCTACGTGAGAAGCAATTGTATGCAAAGTTTAGCAAATGTGAGTTTTGGTTGCGTGAGGTTGGTTTTCTAGGACATATTGTATCAGCTGCGGGGATACGAGTTGATCCGAGTAAAATCTCAGCTATTCTAGAATGGAAACCTCCAAGAAATGTGTCTGAAGTCCGTAGTTTTCTGGGACTAGTGGGATATTATAGACGGTTTTTGAATGGCTTCTCGATGATTGCGACTCTGTTGACGAAGTTTGTAACAGCCCGATTTAGGGCCTAGCCGGAATAGTGGTGCGAGACCATAAATTCAAGTTAGTAAAATGAGTTTTTAAGGTATTTGAGACGTTTGCATGATGATGTGAAAGTTTCATGTAGAAATTTTATGGAAATTTCCATTTAAGGGTCCATTAGTACTAAATTACAAAAGTTGCAAAACATGAGTTTCTAGAAGCTTTTTATATGAACTAGCTTTAGAATATTAATTAGAAGTCCTTAAATAGCAATTTGCCCAAATTATAATTTTTGGACAAAAATGGATATGAGTTAGTAGATGGTGAAATTGTAAAGAGAAGGGCATTTTGGTCATTTATCAATTAAATGATTAATAAGGGAAAAAGATGACAAAAATCATTCTCATCTTCTTCCCTAAGTGTCGAAAACTTGAAGGAAGCCATAGCTAGGGTTCTTCAATTTTTCAAGCTTGCTAGTAAGTTCATTTTAGCCCCGTTTTTAATATTCTTCGTATTTTTGGAGTCTTCGTATTATGAATTAGCTAATTTTAGCTATAAGATGAGCTAAGATGCATGTTAAAAAATCTACCCATGTATGACATGTTTGTAAAATGATGTTTTAAGAAAGATTATGAGAGTTTGATGTTAGATAAACATCTTTTCCTAAATGAATTTCATGAAAAATGCTAGTAAGGACTAGTTTGTAATAGTTATGAAATTTGTCATACATGGTAGAAACAGTGAGAATTGGTTATTTCTATAGTTAAGACAATGAATCGGCTGAGCATGAAGAGTTAGAAAGTTTAATGAAAATCATTTCACGAGCCTAGGGGCAAAAGTGTAATTATGAGAAAGTTTAGGGGTAAAATTGTAATTTTGCCAAAGTATGAGTTAAGAGTCAATTTAGTCAATGTGATTATTAAATGATCTAAACTATTATTATAGATCAAGAAAAACGAAGCCCGGATCGAAACTGAGGCAAGAACAAAGTTGAGGACTAAATTGTATATCTACATACATTCTGTATATCGAGGTAAGTTTGTATGATTTCTAAGCTTTATGATTACTATCATTGAACTGCTTAGTATAATATAAATTATTACCATATAAATGCTTAATGCTATGTTAAATAAAGAAATCAATGAGATTAAGCATGAGAAAGTCCCAACTGAAGTTGAATTACTTAGGATACTCGATCTACCACATGAGATAAGAAAGTCCGTATAAGACCAAGCCAAGGCATGGCATCGACAATCAAGCAAAGTTATCATGTAAATCCAAGACAAGTCTTGGCATTGAAGAGTTATTATGAGATGAAGACCCATGTAAGCCCAAGCCAAGGCATGGCATTGGTGAGTCTCCAAGCAAAGATGTCATGTAAGTCCAAGACAAGTCTGGGCATTGAAAAGCTATCATGAGATAGAGATCCCATGTAAGTCTAAGCCAAGGCATGGCGTTGGTGAGTAACAAGGAAGATTTCTAGTAAGTCCAAGCCAAGGCTCGGTATTGATCAGTTCATGAGTAAAGATACCAAATAAGACCATGTCAAGACATGGCAATGGTAAGTTCCTAAGGGAACACACAAGGAAGACTTTGAGTAAGTCCATGTCAAGACATGGCATCGATACTAAGATGAGAGATCCCATGTAAGACCATATCTAGGATATGTCTTTGGCATCGAGTTATATGTGGGATGAGATTTAGTATCCTCGGTTATTCATAGAAATTCATCGGGCAAATGAGTAAAGCTTAAATGAGATAGCAAGAAAATTAAGTAAGCAAAGCTATTATCAAGTTAGAAATGAGTATTATTCATGTTATGAATGATGAATTAAATATTATGATTATTATAGTAAAGTATGTTGATCTATGTGATCAAGTGATACAGGTACCTTGTTTACCTCACGAGCACGAGACTGGTAAGTATCATGAGATATGTAAGAATCAGTAAGAGTAAGTAAGCTTAAATAGCTAAAATTATGATGCCATTATTTATGCCAAATGGTTTATGTTAAACAAGTATGATGCTATGTGAATTATATGCAAACTTATTAAGCTAAATGCTTACGTCTTTTATTCTTTCTTTCCATGTAGTCCCGCCAAGCTAATCTCGTGGACCATCGTCATCGGAGCTCGGAGCACACTAACAATCGCTATTTTGGTATAGCCAAGATGTTTATATTAAGTATGGCATGAATACGAACATTTCATTTTGAAAATATGTCTTAAATAGGGCAAAAGTATGGGCTATCAAGTTTATTATTCTTTTGTATATGGCTAAGTGATTGGCCAAGATTGACTAAGTATGTATGTTTATTGATATCAATGAAGCATGTAGTATTGTTCATGAAAGATGTAGTAATTTGAGTTGTTGAATTGAATATGAGATTGATCTTGATTTTAGGGTGGCAATTGGCTTGGTAAATAGCCTTCAAGTGCCCACACGGATAGACACACAGGCGTGTGTCTAGGCCGTGCGTCCCCTGAACCTTAGTACTTTAAGTTAGATTAGACTACGGGCTAATCGCACGACTGTTTGTTTAGGCCGTGTTTGACACACGGTCAGAACATGGGCGTGTGCCCTAGGCCGTGTGAATATAGTCAGTGTCGACCACGGTTGGAAGACATGGGCGTGTCTTAGGGGTACACGGGCGTGTCCCAAGCCACATTGGCGTGTGACCCCTGTTTTAAGGAAAAGTTTTCGATTAAGTTCTGAAAGTTTCCAGATATGTGTTTAAGGCCTCGTAGGAACTAGACTAAGAAAGAGAAGTTTTAATTCAGAACAAAATTTTACAGCCAGTAAGTGCATGTTTAAGAAAGTTCAAGCATAGTAATGTCTCGTATCCGGTCTCAGCCTTGGACTCAGGTATGGGGTGTTACAAAGTTGCTACAGAAAGATGTTAAATTTGAGTGGTCAGAAAAGTGCCATCAGAGTTTTGAACAGTTGAAAGCGTTGTTGACAAAAGCGCCAGTGTTAGTTTAGCCTGAATCGGGCAAAGAATTCATAGTTTACAGTGATGCATCGTTGAATGGTTTGGGCTGTGTATTGATGCAAGAAGGCAAAGTCATTGTTTATGCTTCGAGAAAGGTAAAGCCGCATGAAAAGAACTATCCGAGGCATGACCTTGAATTAGCCGCGATTGTGTTCGCATTAAAGATTTGGCGTCACTACCTATTTGGTGAGAAATGTCATATTTATATTGATCACAAGAGCTTGAAGTACTTGATGACTCAGAAAGAATTAAATTTGAGACAGAGAAGATGGTTAGAATTATTGAAAGATTACGAACTTGTGATTGATTATCATCCGGGCAAAGCTAATGTTGTTGCTGATGCCTTGAGTCGGAAGTCCTTATGTGCTTTGCGAGCTATGAGTACTCAGGTAGATCTATGTGATGATGGTTCAGTCTTGGCTGAGTTAAAGGTGAGGCCGATATTTATACGTCAAATTTGTGATGCCTAGAAGAGTGATGTTGAAATGATGAATAAGCGAGCTCAATGTGATTTGAATTCCGATTCAGAATTTCGAGTCGATAGTGATGATTGTTTGAGATTTATAGATTAGATTTGTGTTCCGAAGAATTCAGAGTTGATTCAGTTAATTTTGAACGAAGCTCATAATAGTCGTTTGACAGTGCATCCAGGGAGTACGAAAATGTATAACGATCTGAAACAGTTTTATTGGTGGCATGGTATGAAAAGAGATATCTCTGACTTTGTGTCGAAGTGTTTAGTTTGTTAGCAAGTTAAAGCTGAACATCAAGTTCCATCTGGTTTGTTACAGCTGATCATGATTCCTGAGTGGAAATGGGAAATGATTATGATGGATTTTGTGTCGGGATTGCCTTTATCTCTGGGAAAGAAAGATGCAATCTGGGTGATAGTTGACAGATTGACGAAATTAGTTCATTTTGTTCCGATGAGAACAGATTAATCACTTGACAAATTAGCCGAATTGTATATTACTGAGATTGTGAGATTGCACGGGGTGCACTATCTATTGTATTTGACAGAGATTCGAGATTTACTTCTCAATTTTGGAAGAAATTGCAAAAGGCTATAGGCACAAAATTACATTTTAGCACTACATTTCATCCGCAAACGGATGGACAATTTGAGCGAATCATTCAGGTTCTCGAAGATATGTTGGGGTGTTGTATACTTGAGTTCGAAAGTACATGGGAAAAGCATTTATCATTGATTGAGTTTGCGTATAACAACAGTTTTCAATCTAGCATTAAAATGGCACCGTATGAAGCTCTCTACAGTCGAAAATGTCGAACTCCATTATATTGGACTAAGCTGAGTGAGAATAAGATTCACGGGGTTGATCTAATAAAAGGGACTGAGCAGAAAGTGAAAGTGACTCATGAGAGTTTGAAAGCAGCCTCAGATCGTCAGAAGTCTTATATAGACTTGAAACGGAAGGATATCGAATTTGAGATTGGTGACAAAGTGTTTCTGAAAGTGTCTCCGTGGAAAAAAATACTTCAATTTGGCCGAAAGGGCAAGTTGAGTCCGAGGTTCATCAGACCGTATGAGATCATTGAACGAGTTGGGCCGGTTGCTTATAGATTGAAGTTGCCGCCTGAGTTAGAAAAGATTCATAATGTGTTTTACGTGTCGATGCTTCGACGATACAGATCTAATCCGTCTTATGTGATTGTTCCTACTGAGGTTGAAATTCAGTCAGATTTGTCGTATAGTGAAGAACCGATTCGAATCTTGGCACCAGAGATCAAAGAGTTGAGAAACAAAATAATTTCCTTAATGAAAGTGTTGTGGCACAAACACGGAGTTGAAGAGGCTACGTGGGAGCTTGAGAACGTTATGAGAGAGCAATATCCACACCTATTCATTGGTAAGATTTTCGGGGACGAAAATTCCTAAGGGGGAAGAGTTGTAACAGCCCGATTTAGACCCTAGTCGGAACAGTGGTATCGAGACCACAAATCTGAGGTTGGAATAATATTTTAATATTATTTTCTAAGTTTACAGTATGTGATTTAGCCCGTGTGAAGATTTTATCCATTGTGTGTTCAATTTGCAAAAAAGACTTAATCGTACAAAGTGTAAAATGCTGTGTGCTGATTGTTAAGTGCTTAATTGTTGTTGTCTTTAAAATGTGGAGGCCTTATGAGGCAATTAGCCTATTATTAAAGTTAGTGGATGGTTAAATGACATAATAACCATAATGTTTATTTGTCTTATATGATTAATAAATGGGTAAAATGGGAAATGAATAATTAAGTTATTATTCATAAAACAAAAGGCTAAAACAAGCCATTTAGTGATGTTCATCCACCGAAAGTTGAGAGTAAAAGAAGGGTTTTAAGCTTTGTGAATTCAGCCCTTGTTTATCTTGATTCAATACCAAGAAAGGAGAGGTTCGGATCGAGATCGAGGCAAAGACAAAGTGCTAAATTAATTGACCGTTTCGGTATTTTGACGTCCGAGGTAAGTTCGGATATAATACTAGTTGTAAACTATATCTATGTGATGTGAAGTGAATGAATATATATATAACTATGAGATTAGAAGTGCTATGTGCGGAATTGAATTAGAGGGCACTAAGTGTGCAAAATTAGAAACGAGACAGAGATGATTAGCAGTGTGTGCGCGAAAAGATAGAAGCTTCGGCTTATCAAATTGGCACTGTGTGTGCAATACTGATATAAGTTCGGTTTAATATATTGGCACTAAGTGTGCGATGACGATTATGTTTCGGTTATGAAATTGGCACTAAGTGTGCGAATAAATGAAAGGAATAGCAAAGGTTGAACGATAGGTAATATCGACCAATTGAGTAGCATGAATGGTGAGTAACTATGTGTTGATCAAGGTACGTTTGAACCTATGTGGTTGATGATAGCCTAAAAAGTTGAATGAATAGATATTTGAGCATATGGTTGAGATTGATGATAGCCTAATTGTGCATTTATCTATGTGATGTTTTAATTATGTATTGATGTGGTATTTTTGAGTAATATGTATTATATTACGAACTTACTAAGCTTTGAAAGCTTACTGTGTGATTTGTTTCTCTGTTTTACAGTGTCAGTAAAGCTAGCTCGGATCTGGGGATCGTGAGCATCTCTATCACACTATCAGCAATCTATTCTTGGGTACTTTTGGAAAAATGTATATAGATGAAATATGGCATGTATAGGCTAGAAGTTATGGCATGTTTTGAAATGCTTAATCCTTGCCATGTGATTTGGCTTGGAAGTTGAATGATGTTGAACTTGTAACAGTCCGATTTATACCCTAGTCAGAACAGTGGTTTCGGGACCACAAATCAGAGTCCGTATAATGTTTTAATATTATTTTCTGTGCCTCTGATAAGTGATTAAGCATGTGCTAAATTTTTGTGAGTTAATTCGTCCGTCTGTGTGTTTAATTTGAGCAAAGGATTAAATTGCACTGAATGCAAAACTACCATGCTACAAGAAAAAGTACTTATTTGCCATGTCTTTATAAGTATGGAGGATTTATATGGCAAATTAGCCATTTCTATAGATAGTGGACGGTTATGGTCCATAATAACCTTAGAAATTATGTTTTGTGATTTTATCTTATAAGGCTAAAATTGGAAATTGTTTATTAATTAATTATTAATAAAATTTAGCATGGAAATGAGCATTCATTCATGCATTCTCCACCGAAAACACAAAGAAAAAGAAAGCTTTGAAGCTTTGCATATTCGGCTACTTACAAGCCAAATTCAAGGTATATTTTAGTCGGTTTTCGATAATTTCTATGTTTTTGCAATCGTTGCTTTGTCTACTATCAAGCCCATGTCTCGATCTTGTGTATTGATGATGTTTGTGAGATATGCCATTGATGATATGTTGAGCTTTGTGATGAGTTTAGTTGTTAAATGAAAGATTTGAGCTAGATGAACATATTTTGTTTTTGAATTTTTGATGAATTTAGCTAATTAGGGCTAAATTGAGAAAATAGTAACTTGAGGGACTAAATTGCAAATTTGATGGAAAATATGGGCTTGTATGAGATGTATGAACATTCGGCTAAGCATGGTGAAAAGATGATTTTGTGAATTTGATGTTTTGAGAAAAATGGACTAAATTGATAAATTGTGCAAATGTGAGGGTTAAATTGCAAATAGCCCTAAATGTGTGTCCTTGGATTGAATTGAATGAGTTAGTGAATAAAAGGGTTAATTCTGAATATGTATAGATCAAGAACCGAGGAAAACGGACTTAGACCGTGGGAAAGCGAAAGTAACCGAGTACCCGTTTCCATTTCCGTTAAATCGAATCCGAGGTAAGTCATTATGCAAATAAATGTATTTGTATTAAATTGTACATATTTATATGACTATTGATAACAGTGAATGCTTATGAGATGCTATGTATATAAATTCCGAGATAAGATCTATATAGTGACAATGTCTGAGAAGTCCTATACGAATCTAAGAATAGATAGGATTTGCTATGTCATTACATAGGTATCTGTTCTGTTTTATCATGTAAGACCACGTCTGGGACGTTGGCATCGATATGAGCTTTACGTGTAAGACCATGTCTGGGACATCGGCATCGTATTGATTCGTGTAAGACCCTGTCTGGGACAGTGGCATCGTTATCCGAGTACACGTAAGACCTCGTCTGGGACGTTGGCATTGTACGACTATTCCGAGTTTTCTGAGTATCCTATTAGATTCCTATCGGTTCAATGGGCAAATCCGAGCTATGATCAATTACGTAAATGTATATTCGTTTTAGGTACGTTTGGTATGCATATTAAATGTGTATAAAAGGTAAGTACCTATGTGATTTTGGATTTGAAGAAATGTAAGGTAGAATATGAGAATGTGACTGAGATGCAAATATGGTTATGAAAGAGTTATGAATATATATGATTTTTGAATTGATGATTATGGCAAATATGGCTCAGAATATGGACCAAAGCATGTATGTGAGAAATTTGCTATGAATATGAATTGTGCCAATGTTTCTATATGCTTATATGCTTTACATATTAAGTCTATTTGTATATGACTTACAAAGCTTTTGAAAAGCTTACTTTGTTTGTGTTTTCTTTGTTTTATAGGTCGTCAAAGCTACTGTAGGCTCGTGGACCATCGTGGATCGTCATTACACTACTCAACTTGTTTTGGTACATTTTGGAAATGTATATAGCTAGATATGGCTTGTATAGGCTAGTATTTGGTATAAGTTTGTTATATGAACATAGCCATGTGATTTGGCTAGAAATGTGTTTAAGATATGCATTAAATGAATGTGTTATATGATGCATACTTTGGTATGGTTGAAGTACATGAAATGGTTAAGTTTTTGGGTAAGTATGGATGAATAATGTTTGTGATTATATAAGTTTCAGTCTTGTGGATTTGTTATGAATGAGATTGGATTGGAATGTATTGATTGAATGGTTAATTTGGTAAGTTCTTGGTTGCGAAATATGCATTAGATGTCTTGGTAAATTGGTTGTAAGTTTGACCCGGTTGGGTGGCATTTTGGCCTTGCAAATGGCCTATAATGTCACACAGTTGTGGCACACGGGCGTGCCTAGTGACCGTGGGGCTAAGCCAGTAGCTAGCTAAGAGTACACTCTTGGCACACGGACGTGCCTGGTAGCCGTGTGATTTTGACAGGATCGACCACGGCCAGAGTGCACGGGTGAGCTTGGTGGCCGTGGAGCCAAGTCAGAGTCGACCACGGTCGGAGTACACGATCGTGCTTAGTGGCCGTGGAGTAAAGTCAGTTTTGACCACGGGGTAGACACAGGGGGGTGTCTAGCAGCCGTGGGAGGCACACGGCTTGCCTACACGGGCGTGTAACCCCTGAATCTTTGAAAAGTATTAAATTTCTGAGAATTTTTGTATGTGTTCCGGTTGAGTCCCGACACTATTTCTAAGCATGCTTAAGGTCTCGTTGGCCGCAATAAGGGACATTATGTTTGTATTCGATGTGATACTTGATGAATTGTTTAATTAAGTTTCTGATCTGTAAGGTAACGCTCTTAACCGTAATCCGGCGATAGACACAGGATAGGGGTGTTACATTTGGTTCGTATCAGAGCTATGGTTTAGTCGATTCTCGGACTAGCGTAGCGTGTCAGAGTCTAGCTATACATGCCATATATCTGAATTATGATAGTGTGATGAATCCTGACGCATGAAGTGTGATTTTTGTATAGTAATGGATCCCGAAAGAGTCGTAGCTGAATATGTAGAAAGTAATGCGCCTGCTCTCGCGTAAGGGACAGCGCCCTCTGATTCAAGACCGGCTACGAGCGGTCATGAGGGAGAAGCTAAACAAGCTTTCTTCCAGATGATGAGTGAATGGTTCACTCAATTCGTAAGGAATAACCCGACTGTTTCGCAACCCCGCCTTCGGTTAATCCCCCTCAGACATCCGATATACCTTCGACAGCAAATTTGAGTTTGTGGAATAAGCCTCCGGTTGACAAGATTCCTAAATATGGGGCTAAAGAATTCCGGGCTACTAGTGATGGTGATGCTGAAAAAGCTGAGTTTTGGTTAGAAAATACTATTCGGGTATTTGATGAAATGTCTTTGACTTCGGAAGAATGCATAAAATGTGTTGTATCTTTACTCCGAGATGCAGCCTATCGATGGTGGAAAACTCTGATTTCTATTGTTCCAAAAGAACGGATAACATGGGATTTTTTTCAGATTGAGTTTCGGAAGAAATATATTAGTGAGAGGTTTATTGATCAGAAATGGAAGGAATTTCTGAATTTGAAGCAGGGCCGTATGTCTGTTACAGAATACGAATGAGAGTTTGTCAGACTGAGTCAATATGCTCGTGAATGTCTATCTTCTGAGGCAATAATGTGCAAAAGGTTCGAGGATGGTCTTAATGAAGATATCCGTTTGCTAGTCGGGATCTTAGAAATTAAAGAGTTTGTTGTACTCGTTGATTGAGTGTGCAAAGCTGAGGCACTCGGGAAAGATAAAAGAAAAGCTGAGTCTGAAGCTTGAGATATGAGAAAGATATTTCCAAGCAAATCATTTCAGTCTGCTCCGAAGAGACTCAAAGATGATCAAAGTCGCTCAAAAAATAATGTGGGACTTTTGAATAAGAATCGAGCTAGATCACAAATGAGTTCCAAAACTCCAGCACCTTCAGTGGCCAGTGTTGGTAATGTTCGATCTGAGAGACCTGAATGTAAACATTGTGGAAAGAGGCATCCGGGAAGCTGTAGATTAAATGACAGAGCTTGTTTCAGATGTAGATCACTTGATCACTTTATCCGTGATTGTCTTAAGTCTGTCGAGCCAGAGACTGTTCAGAATCAGAGACCTGATAATACACCTGTGAAGGTAGACCTGCAAAGAATGTAAGAAATGTCAGTGGTAGTCAGAGGATTTCAAGAGACACTATTGCAAGATCTGAAGCTAGAGCGCCTGCCAGAGCATATGCTATTCGAGCTCGAGAGGAGGCTTCATCACCAAATGTTATAACGGGTACTTTTACTTTTTATGATACTTATGTGATTGCATTGATAGTCCCTGGTTCTACGTATTCGTATATATGCATGAATTTAGTATTCAGTAAAACTTTGCCCGTAGAGTCTACTGAGTTTGCTATAAAAGTATCGAACCCCATAGGTAAAAGTATCCTTGTTGACAAAGTATGCAAGAACTGCCCGTTAATGTTTTGAGATATCTGTTTCCCTACGGATTTGATGCTTTTGCCATTTGATGAGTTCAATATCATTCTGGGTATGGATTGGTTGACTTTGCATGATGCTGTTGTAAATTGTAAAAGGAAGACTATTGATTTGAGATGTCTGAATGATGAGATTGTATGAGTTGAGTCTAATGATTTGAATGGATTGCCTGTTGTAATATCTGTTTTGAAAGCTCAAAGATATGTGAAAAAAGGATGTGAGGCATATTTTGCTTATGTGATTGATTCAGAAGTGTTTGAAAAGAAAGTTGAATCGGTGCCTATTGTTTGCGAGTTTTTTGATGTATTTCCTGAAGAATTGCCTAGTTTGCCTCCGATCCTTGAAGTTGAATTTGGTATTGAGTTGTTTCCGGGTACAACACCTATTTCGATAGCTCCGTATAGAATGGCACCAGCAGAGTTGAAAGAGTTAAAGTCACAGTTGCAAGAATTGACCGATAGAGGGTTTGCTAGACCGGATTTTTCGCCTTGGGGTGCTCCTGTTCTGTTTGTGAAAAAGAAAGATGGCACGATGAGAATGTGCATCGATTATTGTCAACTGAATAAGGTGACCATAAAGAATTAATATCTGTTGCCCAGAATTGATGACTTATTTGAGCAGTTAAAAGGGGCTACTGTATTTTCCAAGATTGATCTGAGATCGAGATACTACCAGTTGAGAGTGAAAGATTCAGATATACCAAAAACTGCTTTCAGAATAAGGTATGGACATTATGAGTTTTTAGTTATGCCTTTTGGACTAACCAATACTCCTACTATTTTTATAGATCTGATGAACAGAATTTTCAGACCGTACCTAGATCGATTTGTGGTGGTGTTCATAGATGACATTTTGATTTATTCACGTGATGAGGCCGAACATATTGAGCATTTGAGAATTGTATTGCAAACTTAGAGAGAAAAGAAATTGTACGCAAAATTCAGTAAATGTGAATTCTGGTTGCATGAGGTTAGTTTTTTGGGACATATTGTGTCAGCTTCTGGAATTCGACTGGATCCAAGCATGATTTCTGCTATTCTGGATTGGAAACCTCCGAGGAACGTTTCTGAAGTCCGCAGTTTTCTGGGGCTAGCTGGTTATTATCGTCAATTTGTGAAAGGATTTTCAATGATAGCTACTCAGTTGACTAGATTACTTCAAAAAGATGTTAGATTTGAATGGTCGAATAAATGCCAGAAAAGTTTTGATCAGTTGAAAACTTTGTTAACAGAAACTCCAGTTTTAATACAGCCAGAATCGGGTAAAGAATTTGTTATATACAATGATGCTTCGTTAAACGGTCTAGGATGTGTTTTGATGCAGGAAGGCAAAGTTGTAGCTTATGCCTCGAGATAATTGAAGCCTCATGAAAAGAACTACCCGACGCACGACCTTGAGCTAGCTGCGATTGTGTTTGCACTAAAGATCTGGTGCCATTTTCTGTATGGTGAGAAATGTCACGTGTTTTCAGATCATAAAAGTCTGAAATATTTGATGACTCAAAAAGATTTGAACCTGTGTCAAAGAAGATGGTTAGAACTGTTAAAAGATTATGTGCTTGTGATTGATTATCATCCGGGTAAAGCAAACGTTGTTGCTGATGCCTTAAGTAGAAAATCATTGTTTGCACTAAGTGCTTTGAATGCTCAGTTAGATTTTTCTGATAATAGTTCTGTGATAGCTGAATCAAAAGCGAAACCGTTGTTTATACATCAGATATGTGATGCTCAGAAAGTTGATAATAAGTTGTTATTGAAACGAGCACAGTGTGATTCAAATTCTGACTCTGAATTTCGAGTTATTGATGATTGCTTGAGATTACGAGGTTGTATCTGTGTTCCGAGAAATCCGGAGTTGATTCAGCTGATTTTGAGTGAAGCACATAACAGTCGTCTATCTGTTCATCCAGGGAGTACAAAAATGTATCATGATTTGAAATGACACTATTGGTGGGTTAGTCCAATATGTTGTTCTCTACATATACTCATGTATTGATTTGGTATGTCAATGACAATACTTTGTCATCAATCTACACTTTAGTCTTAATGCATTATTATTGTCCAAGCCTCCAATAATACTTGACTAAGGACCTTTTAAGAATAATCATACTATTTTCATGAATTAATTATTAAGTAGTTTATTTATACACACAGAAAAAAAATTGAAATAATAATGACAATGCCTTATATTAATAACAAAGGTACAACGAGTATGTAATTACAGTAATTTCCCACTAGCACTAAGACCAATCAATCATATTTCTAATACCAAGTCACTTAGTGTAACGATCATGCTTCTACTATGTCAAAGGCTTCATCAGTGGATCAACGATGTTTCCATCTGTTGGTGCTTTGCATATTTCCATATCTCCTCGATTAATGATTTCTCAAATGAGATGAAAGCACCTAAGTATGTGTTTGGAGCGTTGTTTAGATTTGGGATCCTTTGCTTGTGCAATGGCTCCATTTTTGTCACAATGAAGTACTATAGCATCTGATATGCTAGGTCCAATTCCTAGTTCAGATATGAACTTCTTGATCCAAATAGCTTCTTTTATAACCTCACTGGCTGCAATGTACTCGGCCTCAATTATAGAATCAGCTAATATATCTTGCTTTGAACTTTTCCATCTTACAGTGCCACCATTAAGGCAAAACACAAAACCCAATTGCGATCGTGAATCATCCTTTTCGGTTTAGAAGCTAGCATCAGTGTAACCTTTTACACTTAGCTCATTTTCACCTTTATATATAAGGAATATATCCTTAGTCCTTATCAAGTATATAAATGGATCTTTACATCTTGCATAAATTTCCAACATCTTTCAGATCAATAAAACATTCAGGTTGTGTCATTTACACATCCTCATCTAGTTTTCCGTTAAAGAAATTTGTTTTGACATCGATCTGCCAGATTTCATAATCATGAAATGCAACTATTGCAAGTAAGATCTGGATGGATTCAAACATAGCAACAGGAGAAAAAGTTTCGTCATAGTCGACACCATGAACTTGTTGAAAACCTTTAGCGACTAATCGCCTTTTGTATGTTTGTACATTACCATCCATGTCAATTTTCCTTTTGAAAATCCACTTGCACCCTGTGGGTTTAACCCCTTCAAGTGGGTTAACTAAGATCCATCCTGGTTTTTTGACATGGAATCCATCTCAAACCTTATGGCCTCAAGCCATTCTCAGAATCTGGGCTCTTCATCGCTTCTTGATAAATCCTAGGCTCATCTTGATCAATAAGTAGAATATCACCATGTGTTGTAATGAGAAATCCATATCTCTCAGGTACATGACATTTTCTTAAAAATATTTGTGGTAGTTGTTTTTCCAGAACAGTTTATTGTTCCTCAACAACTTGTAGGACCTATTGTTGTTCAATCTTTGGTTTAGTGATCTGTTGTTATTCTCGAATTTCTCCAAGTTCAATTTTTCTACCACTTCCTTTTCTAGAGACAAGTTCTCTCTCAAAGAATATTCATGTCTGAGTAACAAACATTGTTTTTCTCAGTAGGATTGAAGAAATAATATCCTTTAGTTTCCTTAGGGCATCCTATAAAGATGCACTTCTGAGATTTGGGTTCGAGCTTTGTAGACATCTAACATTTAACATAAGCTTTACAACCCAAAATCTTAATAAAAGGCATACTAAGACGTTTCCCAGTCCACATCTCATATGGTGTCTTTTGAACTGATTTAGATGGAACACGATCTAATGTAAAGGTAGCTGCTTTAAGTGCATGTCCCCAAAAGGAAGTAGGAAGATCATCATGACTCATCATTAATCAAACCATGCCTAACACTGTTCGATTTCTTCTCTCAGAAACTCCATTCCATTGTGGAGTATCAACAACTTTATCTGAGATTTTTGACAAAAATTAATTTTTTCTATCAAGTTATGGTTAAGTAAATTTAGCTAAAAAATTTAAAATTTTTTAATTATGTTAGCTTTCGTATATATATATATATATATATATATTTATAATTTCAATTATTTTTATGTTAGCTTAATTTTGACAAAAGAGCTTATCTTATTAAATGTGTAAATCAACCATGAAATATTATTCCCTTAATAAAACTAGGTATGCATGAAGGTTTAAACCTTTAGAATTGATTTAATAATTTTCTTGAGGTGAAATCCTATGAGGCATAGTAGTCTAAAAATGATTTAGGCAAATTTTTGTTTGGATCATTTGAGCCTACATTATTAAAATTTATCCCTTGAAACCCACTTTTGAGCCAAATGACCTATTCTTTTTAGTCCTTACATTAAAAACGAATCATCCCTTGTTAGAAGTACTCATGTTGATTTTTCTCACCAAACATTAGACTCAATTTATTTAAGGATATTTTCTATCTTTAAGTTTGGGGAGTTCGAGAAAGAGTATTGGGTACCTAAAATGTAAAGGGTGATTTTATTATCAAAGAAAAAGTGCCCTTATCGTATTGCTTTTAAAAAAAAAACCTCAATTGTTGTGAAAAGAGGAAAAATGAGAATATTATTCCAAAATTGAGAAAAAAGGAATTGGGTAGTCAAAAGGACGATTGTGTAGTTTCGGAGGCCTGAGGTAAGCTGAGTTTAAATGTATTTAGCCTAAAATGTCAATCTCTTTGTCCTACCTTAAAACCTAGCCCCATTACAATCTTTCAAAAGACCTATTGATTTGAATTGTTATGTATGATACATTAGTGGAGAGAAATTATTGAGTTCAACATGTGAAGGCACAATTTTGACCTTAGGATTACTACTTAGATTATTTAAGAGAAATAAAAATTGATTGAAAAATACTACATACATATTAATTAGGAGAAGGCATTTAGTTCATTTTTTTAGCATGTTAATAATTGAAAACAATTGAATGATATATATACTTAAGTTACATAGTAACAGAGCTTCTATTTTTGAGCATAATTTCACTAAATGCATAACTATGGGATAGATTGATTTTTCGAAGGGAATCTCTAAAAATAATTGAATTATTTTGTAAGTTAGCATTACTCGGCATGAGTTATAAATTAATTGTGGGTGTGAAAACTATATAATATATACTTTTTCAGCATTTTCTAACTGACAAATCTTGCATAATTCGAGTTCTTTTTAGCATATTCTTGTAATTCCATTAAAAAATACCTAAGTTGGACAAAATTAAAGACCAATTTCTACTTTTTATTATTTCTATGCTAAGCTGACAAAATTTTGCCAATTTTAGTAGTTTTATGTCACTGAAGAAAAAACAAATCTTGGAGTCTGTAATAGCTCGATTTCAGTGAAATCGGAACAGTGGTTTCGAGACCACAAATCTAAGTCAGAAAGCAATTTATTTTAATATTATTGCATGGCCTGCATTATGATAGGAATGATGTATGAAAATTTTGGAAAGAAAATTTTACCTGTAATATCCCGGGTTAGGGGCTGCTTTGTTGTTGCATGATATTGCATGTGTTGGTGTGCCATGTTGCTATTTCTATGTTTTGGGGGCTTGATTGTGGGCTAGGAGTATGCCTGAGTGAATGGGAGAATTTTAGTTTTTAGGCTTTATAGGAGGGGAGCTGTTGGAGCTGGGGTATAAGAGTTTTCTTTGTTGTTTTATTGCACAAAAGAAGAGCTGGCAAGATGGCAAGGCAAGCGTTACTTGGGGAGCTAGGTGTGGCGTCAACTGCATGGGGTGGAGGTCTAGTGTTCGAGCTGCAAAGACCTCACTTTTTGGCTTCATTTTGGACGGCATGGAGGAAGAGTTAGAGAGCAATTTGAATTCTACCATGGACTTGGTCTTCACTTTCAAATGAAAGGTGGAGAGGGTTTGTAGGAGAAAGACTTGGTCCACACATTTGAAATGTGTGGAGTGGAGTGATTGGGGGGATTATGGCCGAATTTGTGGGGTGTGTGGAGGTGTTGGCCGAAACTTGGGAAGCTTGATGGGAAGTGGCCGGTTTTTGGTATGTGTGTGGGAAGGGTAGTGCCGAATCTCTTTTGGCAAATTTCTTAGCATTTTCGGTCACCATTTTGGTAAACCAAATCTCTTTCTTTTGTCATACCAAAGCCAAAATTCTCCCTTTTGTCAAGTTGTTAGCCGTATGTCAAGAGAAAGTGTTACCAAATTTACAAGTAAGTCTTCCATTTCTCTTTTGAAAACTGAAATACCAAATCTCTTTAGCCAACCGAAACTCCACCTGTGTTCTCTCATTTTGTCTTTTCTTCTCTTTTGCAAACCGAAAGTTCTCAACCATCTCTCTCCCTCTTTCATTTGTGTATGCCGAATGCTCCCTCTCATTTGTTCTTTTGTTCGTTTGTGCTGAGCCGAAACTAGCCTCTCCTCTTCTCAACTTTCTTTTCTTGTTTTGAAACCTTGTAAGCCGAAACTCCCATTCTCCCAAATACCATTCATCTTTTCTTTTTCTTTAAATCAGAAGTACCTTTTATCCCTTTGTTCTATTTTGTTACTTGGCCGAATATCAACCCTATTCTTTTGCACTTTGTTTACTCTTCTCTTCAACTCTGACTGAAAATCGTGATTGGTATAAATCACCTTGGCCGAATCTTTTGTTCTTCTTTTGGTGTAAGTCTTGGCCGAATCTCTTGTGGTTCTCTTCTGTTGGGTGGCCGAATATAGTTCGTGTTGGGTTCTTGTTTCCTTCGTTTGGAAGGGGGTAAGTGTGTGGCCGAATGGCCATATTTTCCCTCTTTTGTTCTTTATTTGGTTATGGTTGGGTTAAGGGCCGAATATGGTCATTTTGGAAGGGTACTAATCTTTTCGTTATAGGGTCATTGGATTGTGGAAGCAAGCAAGAGGAGCCGTTTTCTTCTGTCAACTGATTAGTAAGTAGTGGTAAGGGCTGGTTCTTCAATATATTCTTTGGTTTCGTTAAAGCAAGTTTTATGAGATTAATGTTTCTTCTTGTTAGGGTGCGGTTTGTTAAAGGAGAACCACTGTTTGGTTCAGGTTTGGTAGGAAACCAAATCATCTTCAAGGTAAGGGATTGAAATTAACCCCTTTGGGTTTATATGTCTTTGGCCGAATGGTCTTAGTGCCTAACCCCCTATGCTGGTCGATTGTTATAGGAGCCTGATAATCGAGGGACTTAGATCGTTTCGTTGGGATCTTTAGACTCGTATTTACCAGGTGTGTAAACTAACACACTTCTATTTAGTAATGTGATTGATAACCTTGTTGTAATTAGTGAAACAGTGATGATTGATGTGATACCCTGTTGGGTATGATCTTGGACTCGGGTAAGTCAGTATTATTATGAGCTTACTGATGATCTATATGGTACCATGATTGTGGATGTATGTGATATGGGATAATGATGTTAAACATATTAGCATGATATGTATGACTTGTATGATATGCATGATCACATGAGTTGGTATGATGATGGGTGATATGAGTGGAGGGGGCAGTGATATTTTGTGCTGACGAGCACCAGTGTTTTGGTAACACAACTTTGTGACTTTGGGTCACCAGAGGTTTGGCACCTCCAGAGGTTTGGCACCTCAGCGTCTCGTCCCAGTGGCTTAGTACCACGGTGGGTTGGCCCCATAGTTGATTATATGGGATTGACGCCAGTGATTTGGTATCACACGATGGGTTGGCCCCATCACTCGATTATTGTGACTATACGTCACCAGTGGTTTGGTACCACATTGTGTCTTTAGGACACCAGAGGTTTGGCACCTCATTGCGACTCGTCCCTGTGGTTTGACACCACCGTGGGTTGGCCCCACTTGAGATATGGGATCGTCTGCTAGTGATTTGGTATCACACGATGGGTTGGCCCCATCACTCGATTATTGTGACTACGGTCACCAGTGATTTGGTATCACAATCGTGTCTTTGGGACACCAGTGGTTTGGCACCACATTGACGGATATTGTGTCTTTGGGACACCAGTGTTTTGGTAACACATTGTGACTATATGTCACCAGTGGTTTGGCACCACCAGTGGTTTGGTACCACACGGGGTAGAAAAGGCGTTACGGATGGTTAGGATTGGGTTGCATTAATCATGTTGCTATGTATGGTGTGTGTTAGCATGTTGTTTTATCGGGAGCGGGATTTATGCACTGAGTCATTCGACTCACCCTCTCCTTTGACACTTCAGGTGACTCGTAGACGCGGACATGGAGCCGGGATGGACTCGGGGTGCTCATGCCATGCTAAATAAAGTTTTGCTCAGACTATCCAATTTGGGTACTTTAGCTTATTTATTTTTATTTGGGTTTTAATTTGGATTTGTAAAAGGCCTTTAATTTATGTTTTATGATGGTTAAGTTTTAATTAGATTCTTAACATGCTTAACAAAATAACTTGGTATGAAATTTTACTAAAAATTTGGAAAGATAATGTTTTCAAAACTATAACGCAATGTGCTTTAAATTATACCATCGGGTATCTCACTATGCTTTTTTATAGAGTAAACTCAAATGATTTTCAAATCAAACTCGATTTTCTACTAAGTCAAAAATGTTTTAAAGTAGCACTAAGAAACTATTGGAATTATTAAATGAAATCAACTCGTTTTTAACTATATACTTTGGATAAGTTTTCAAAATCTCCGGGTCTCAAATACGCCATTTGTTTTCAAACAAGCCTACTCCAATTTTCTTCAAGTTCACTATGTTTTCACCCCGCTTTTAAACGAAAAATCTGATCTCTCAAAAACGTTTTTCCCCGTAACATACCAGATTCGGACGTGGTGTCTTGTCCGGGTTTGGGGTGTTACAATTGTGGTATCAGAGCCAGGTTCAAAGGCTCGGCTGTGGGCCTGAGGCCCAAAATGTTTTCAAAAGATTGTTTTGTTAGTCTTTGTTCTTAAAGTATGGTTGGAAAGGCATGGCACTGAGTCTCCGGCACCAGTTCGCCCAGGTAAGTACCCCGAACTATTCTTTGTGATTTGATTGGATGTGATATGATCTGATGAATAGCAATAGTATGCTACTTTAGAGATTGGAACTGATAGGATTCTGTGAACTCGCGAGAACAAATCCTCTTTAATATTCATAAGACTTGCTTTTAAACAAGTGGAATAAATACTGATGCATAAAATTCTTAATCAGATACGTAGAAAGATTAGTCATGAGCACTCGAGGTGGACGCGGTCGTAATACTCGTGGTAGAGGTAGGGGTAGGATGACAGTTTCTGAGCCCGTAGGATCGGGTCAGGGTTCAGATAACGAGATACCGGTTCCACCACCAACTGGAGGTGGTGAGTTCCAAGATCAGACTGGAGATGACGCAGTGTAACAGGCGATGCTGCGAGTGTTAGAAAGGGTAGCTGGTGTAGGTGGAGGTGCAGGAGTTAGGAAATCTGTTCCTGAGCGACTTCGTGCAAACGGGGCCGAATTCTTCCGAGGTGTATCTGGTGTTGCTCCCAGCACTGCTGAATATTGGCTGGAGGCAACTGAGCGGATCATGGATGATCTGGACTTGACAGCTGAAGAGAAGCTGAAGGGCATCGTATCGCTTCTCCGGGATGAGTCATATCAGTGGTGGCTCACGGTTCGGGACAGTGTGGCAGCAGAGGATCTGACATGGGATTATTTCAGGGCTGCATATCAAAAGAAGTACATCGGAGCTAGTTATATTGACTCTCAGCGAAAGGCATTTCTGAGGCTTGTTCAGGGGAGTAAATCTGTTGCTGAGTATGAGGCCGAGTTCTTGAAACTGAGTAGGTATGCCAGGGGCATTGTGGCCACTGAGCATGAGAGGTGTGTTCGTTTCGAGGATGGTCTGCGAGACGAGTTGAGACTGCTGATTGCTCCTCAGCAGGAGCGCGAGTTTGCTGTCTTAGTTGAGAAGGCTAAGGTAGCCGAGGGTGTTAAGGAGTCAGTGAGGCAGGGCATGGACAGAAATAGGTATAAGAGGAGCTTTGGGTCTTCTGGGTCGTCGGGTAATCCACAGAAGAGGGCTAGACCGAGTGGGCCGAATCAGCCTGCTAGGTTTGTTGCTGCTAGGCAGGGACCGCCGCAGTGCAATCAGTGTGGAAAATCTCATTGGGGTGGTTGCTGGACTGGAGGAAAGGGTTGCTTTGAGTGTGGTTCTCTGGAGCACCGTGTGAGGGACTGTCCGTGTAAGTTGGCCAGGATTCAGTCTGAGAGTCAGGGCCGTAATCAGTTCAGAGGTAATGGACCGCCATCGCAGAGGGGCCGTGGTAATGGCAGAAATGGTAATGGTTTTGGTCGGGGCCGTGGAGCACCGGGCAGAGGTGCGGGTAGTTCTGATGCTAGACAGCCTGGATTAGTGTATGCTGCGAGGCGCCGAGAGGAGGGCGACGCACCGGACGTCATAACCGGTACGTTTTTGATTTTTGGTTCTCCTTATACTGCTTTGATTGATGTGGGTTCGACGCACTCTTATGTTGCCAGTAGTATGTAGAGACCATGGATTTAGACTCTGAGATATCTTCTAGGCAAATGACTGTAATTAGCCCTCTAGGTTACTCTGTAGTAGTAGATAAACTGTTTAGAGAGGTACCCCTAGAACTCCAAGGGGTAGTGTTTGCTGCTGATCTGATGGAACTGCCGTTTGGGGAGTTCGATCTGATTCTTGGGATGGATTGGTTGGTCAAGTACCAGGCGAGGTTGGATTGCGCGGCTAAGCGCATGGTTCTTAAGACGATTGAGGGTGATGAAGTGGCTATGATAGGTAATAGGAGAGATTACCTGTCTAATGTGGTATCTGCTCTGAAGGCGGAGATGATGGTCAGGAAGGGCTGTGAAGCGTATGTAGTTCATGTGTATGCCCTGGAGGCTAAAGAGTCTGCTGTAGAGAAGGTTCGTACTGTTAAGGAATTTGCTGATGTGTTTCCTGAGGAGCTTCCGGGTTTGCCGCCAGATCGTGAGGTGGAGTTCGGGATAGATCTATTACCCGGGACTGCGCCAGTGTCTATTGCTCCGTATAGGATGGCACCAAAGGAATTGGTGGAGCTTAAGGCTCAGATCCAGGAGTTATTGGATCGAGGTTTTATCAGGCCAAGTGTTTCGCCGTGGGGTGCGCCGGTACTCTTTGTCAAGAAGAAAGATGGCACAATGCGGATGTGCATAGACTACCGCCAGTTGAACAAGCTGACGATTAAAAACAAGTATTCGTTGCCACGGATAGATGATTTGTTTGATCAGCTGAAGGGTGCTGCGGTATTTTCGAAGATCGACTTGAGGTCTGGGTATCACCAGTTAAAGGTTAAGGAGGCTGATATCCATAAAACAGCGTTTCGGACTCGGTATGGGCACTACGAATTTCTGGTAATTCCGTTCGGGTTGACTAACGCACCGGCAGCGTTTATGGATATGATGAATAGGGTGTTTCAACAGTATCTGGATCAGTTCGTCGTGGTTTTCATAGACGACATCTTAGTATACTCAAGGACAGAGGAAGAGCATGATGCGCATTTGAGAGTGGTGCTGCAGATTCTGAGGGAAAAGCAACTCTATGCTAAGTTCAGTAAGTGCGAGTTCTGGCTTAGAGAAGTGACTTTCTTGGGTCATGTAGTGTCGGCAGAGGGGATTCGGGTAGATCCTCGTAAGATTGAGGCAGTTTTGGATTGGAAGCCGCCTAGGTCAGTGGCTGAGATTCGGAGTTTTCTGGGTTTGGCCGGATATTACCGAAGGTTTGTTGAGGGTTTCTCGTTGATAGCAGCGCCGATGACCAAGTTGTTAAGGAAAGAAGTTCCGTTTGTATGGACTGAGAAACAACAGGAAAGCTTCGATAAGTTAAAGAAGATTTTGACTGAGGCTCCGGTTTTTGATTCAACCTGAGGCTGGTAAGGAATACACAGTCTATTGCGACGCATCACATACGGGACTGGGTTGTGTGTTGATGCAGGAAGGTAAGGTTGTGGCTTACGCTTCTCGGCAGCTGAGGCCACATGAGGTCAACTATCCGACGCATGATTTGGAGCTAGCGGCTGTAGTCTTCGCCTTAAAGATTTGGAGGCACTACTTGTACGGAGAGAGATCGATAGTCTACACCGATCATAAGAGTCTGAAGTACCTCTTGACTCAGAAGGATTTGAATTTGAGGCAGCGCAGATGGGTTGAGTTGTTGAAAGATTACGACTGTTCGATTGAGTATCATCCGGGCAAGGCTAACGTGGTGGCAGATGCGTTAAGCCGTAAGGTTGTTTCGGACTTAAGAGCTTTGTTGCCCATTTGAGCTTGTATGACGACGGGAGTATTCTGGTAGAGCTGCAGGTTAAGCCTACTTGGGTTGAGCAAATCAGAGAGAAACAGTTATTGGATGAGGTTCTGAGTGCGCGAAGGTTACAAGTGCAGGATGGTGGTTTGGAGGGTTACAGCTTGTCTAGTGATGAGGTCCTATGTTTCCAAGGTAAGGCTTGTATGTCTAAAGATGTTGAGCTGAGGCAGAAGATTCTTCAGGACGCACATAGCAGTCCTTATGCTATGCATCCTGGAGGTAGTAAGATGTATAGGGATCTTAGAGAGCAGTTTTGGTGGCCTGGCTTGAAGAAAGAGGTGACAGAGTTTGTTGGGAAGTGTCTGACATGTCAGCAGGTCAAGGCTGAACATCAGTTGCCGTCAGGTTTGCTTCAGCCTGTAAAGATTCCTCAGTGGAAGTGGGAAAGGGTAACCATGGATTTCGTCAGTGGATTACCGCTTACGCCAAGCAAGAAGGATTCAGTTTGGGTAGTGGTGGATCGTCCGACTAAATCAGCTCACTTTATTCCGGTGAGGGTTGACTACTCACTTCAGAAGCTAGCGAAGCTGTATGTGTCAGAGATAGTGAGGTTGCACGGTGTGCCAGTTTCGATAATCTCGGATAGGGATCCCAGGTTTACGTCAAGGTTCTGGAAAGCATTGCACCAAGCTCTGGGTACTCGTTTGGATTTCAGCACGGCTTTTCACCCACAGTCTGACGGTCAGTCGGAAAGGGTTATTCAGATCTTAGAGGATATGCTAAGAGGATGTGTTCTGGATTTTAGAGGTAGTTGGGAGGAGTTTCTACCATTAGCTGAGTTTTCCTACAACAACAGTTACCAAGCGAGCATCAAGATGGCACCGTATGAGGCATTGTATGGTAGGAAGTGTCGCTCACCTACGTGTTGGACGGAGTTGGGTGAACGTCAGTTGTTGGGACCCGAGTTGGTTGCTGAGACAGAAGACAAGGTTAAGTTGATTCAGGCTCGATTGAAGGAAGCTTCGGACCGGCAGAAGTCTTATGCTGATCTTAAGCGAAGAGACATAGAATTTGCTGTTAGGGATAAGGTCTTTCTGAAGGTCTCGCCTTGGAAAACGGTGTTGAGATTCGGAAGGAAAGGCAAGCTAAGTCCGAGGTTTATTGGCCCGTATAAGGTATTGAGACGAGTGGGACCAGTAGCGTATCAGCTTGAGTTGCCAGCAGAGCTTAGTCAGATTCACGACGTATTTCACGTTTCGATGCTTCGACGTTATCGTTCAGATCCGTCGCATGTGGTAGCAGTGGAAGAGATCGAGGTGAGTCCAGATTTGACTATGGAAGAAGAACCTGTGCAGATTCTTGATCGGGATGTGAAGGTTCTGCGTAAGAAGTCTGTGCCTTTGGTTAAGGTACTTTGGCGGAATCATGGCGTAGAAGAAGCTACGTGGGAACCCGAGGATATGATGAGACAGCAATACCCGCAACTCTTTTGATCAGGTAATTTCGTGGTCGAAATTATTTTTAAGGGGGGTAGAACTGTAATATCCCGGGTTAGGGGCTACTTTGTTGTTGCATGATATTGCATGTGTTGGTGTGCCATGTTGCTATTTCTATGTTTTGGGGGCTTGATTGTGGGCTAGGAGTATGCCTGAGTGAATGGGAGAATTTTAGTTTTTAAGCTTTATAGAGGGGAGCTGTTGGAGCTGGGGTATAAGAGTTTTCTTTGTTGTTTTATTGCACAAAAGAAGAGCTGGCAAGATGGCAAGGCAAGCGTTACTTGGGGAGCTAGGTGTGGCGTCAACTGCATGGGGTGGAGGTCTAGTGTTCGAGCTGCAAAGACCTCACTTTTTGGCTTCATTTTGGACGGCATGGAGGAAGAGTTAGAGAGCAATTTGAATTCTACCATGGACTTGGTCTTCACTTTCAAATGAAAGGTGGAGAGGGTTTGTAGGAGAAAGACTTGGTCCACACATTTGAAATGTGTGGAGTGGAGTGATTGGGGGGATTATGGCCGAATTTGTGGGGTGTGTGGAGGTGTTGGCCGAAACTTGGGAAGCTTGATGGGAAGTGGCCGGTTTTTGGTATGTGTGTGGGAAGGGTAGTGCCGAATCTCTTTTGGCAAATTTCTTAGCATTTTCGGTCACCATTTTGGTAAACCAAATCTCTTTCTTTTGTCATACCAAAGCCAAAATTCTCCCTTTTGTCAAGTTGTTAGCCGTATGTCAAGAGAAAGTGTTACCAAATTTACAAGTAAGTCTTCCATTTCTCTTTTGAAAACCGAAATACCAAATCTCTTTAGCCAACCGAAACCCCACCTGTGTTCTCTCATTTTGTCTTTTCTTCTCTTTTGCAAACCGAAAGTTCTCAACCATCTCTCTCCCTCTTTCATTTGTGTATGCCGAATGCTCCCTCTCATTTGTTCTTTTGTTCGTTTGTGCTGAGCCGAAACTAGCCTCTCCTCTTCTCAACTTTCTTTTCTTGTTTTGAAACCTTGTAAGCCGAAACTCCCATTCTCCCAAATACCATTCATCTTTTCTTTTTCTTCAAATCAGAAGTACCTTTTATCCCTTTGTTCTATTTTGTTACTTGGCCGAATATCAACCCTGTAACACCCTGGTTTTAGGGGTTGGATTTCTGGTGCTTAGCTCGGGTGTTGGCACACTTCAGTGTGTGTTTGGGTAAGTTTTAGAAGTCCTGAGAACCCTAGGTGGTGGTAGGTTGCCTTAGAAAATTTTTAGTTTTAGGGGTTAAAAGGGGAGCTTGGCGAGGGGTGTCTTAAGAGAATTATTTGGGGGTTTATGTCACAAGAAAGGAGCTGGTGGAGTGGCAGGATAGGCGCCACTAAGGCCTTGTGTGTGTGACGCCATTTGCAGGAGGAAGGGTCTCATGTTCGATTCGCGGAAGCAGCAGATGGGCATTGTTTTTGCGTCATCTTGGTGGGGTGGATGGACGGTTTGAAAGGCTTAAAAGGTGGAGAAGACTTGGTCATCTTTTTTTTGAATTTGGCTAGTTAGGTTTGACTTTTCAAAGCTTTTTGAATGGGTGGAAGGGAGGTATTTTAGGAGAATTTTGAGGATTATTTTTGGGGGGTTGGAGCTTGGCCTTTTAGTATAAATAGGGGGGAAGTGCTCATTATTCATTCACCATTTGCCTTCTCTCCCTTGCCGAATTTTGTTCCCCATTTCCTTGGTTGCCGAAACCTTTTCTCCAAAGCTTGTTGTTCTTCTTCTCTCACATTTTTCCAAGTGGCCGAACCCTTCACTCTCCCTATTTCCCTTCCTTTTTCACTTCAAAACCGAAAGTACACCCCACACCTTTCTTTCTCCTCTCTTTGGTCGAAACCACTGTTCTCTACCCCCTGATTTAATAGCCGAATCTACATCCATCACCCCTTTGCCGAATTTCTTTCTCTCAACTTGATAGCACTTGGGCCGAATGTTAACTTAGATCTTTTCGGGTTCCGTGACTGAGATACTCTGAGGTTTTAGTGGTTAGCCAAGCCTCCGTTTGTAGCAGTCGGTTTGATCAAGTGGAGGTAAGGTTATTTTTTAAGATTAAGTACTTAAGTGGTGTTTTGGGGGTTAACCTGTTTACCTGATTAAGCTTTTTGATGGAGGCCACAACCAGTCAGAGTGGGCAAGGGAAGGTCCCTATTCCGAAGTTCAAGAAAAGAGCGGTTTCAGCAGTTCGGGATTGGCCACCGGGGTGTGGGCCAGCGGCAGGAGATAGCTATAGGCAGATAGCGGTAGTTTCGCTAGTTGATAGCGTCGGGATCGAGGGTTTAGAGCTCCAGGTTATAAGGTGTGTAGTTAAACCATTGTTTCCGGGATTTGAATATATCTGCTTATGTTGTATGATGCTAATAAGTGCAATTAAATGTGAAAATGGTACCCTTAAGGAGTATAGCGATGATCAGGTTAGTATCGGACCTGTTGCAATGTGATTATTTGTTTATGAGTATGTTTATGGATATTAATAAGCATGTGCATGCATTATCACGATTATATTTTATGTGGCATGTGCATGGGTGGGTTACAAAAGAAGGTACGGGTGTACTTCGAGTACGTGGTTGATGTCAGCTTTGTGCTACATCGTGGATTGGCGCTGACTGAGGTCGCGTTGTGGATCTCTGCGATTTAGTTCGCGTGGTTACCTTGATTGATATCGGCTTATGCCATATCGTGGCTTGATGGATTGCTGTGTGCTCCATCGTGGTTGGATATTAGCTATATGCTACATCGTGGATGGCATTGGTTGCCTTTTTGGAGGGAAAAGGAGAGGGTGACTCGATAGTCCCCTGGTGTGTGGTAGGCTGGATAAGGGGGTGTGTAGCGGATGGACCCTAGGTTTGGGTTGGGTTTCATGTTGCATTATTGTGTTTATGAAATAATATGAAAATGGGCCAAGCCCAATGAATAGGTATGTTTTGGGAACATACGTGGACATGGGCCAAACCCAGTGATCAGTGGACTAATGTGAAAAGGGCCTAGCCCAGTAGTTGTTATAATTTGAAGGTGGGCCAAGCCCAGATTGTGGTAATGTCTAATAATTATACTTGCATGTTGCATTTGACAATTGGGATGTTATGTGGTTAGCATGTGGGTGGATTTCGATGGTTTAGTTGCACACTGAGTCTGTATGACTCACCCAACTTTTTAAGCATCGTAGGTGACATGTCGATCGGACCGGGTTGGAGTGGACACATGGTGGCCCATGCAGAAGAAGAGATTAAATGTTTTAGGCTTACTTTAAGTATTTGGGTTTAAATAGAATATGTAATAAAGGCCTTTTGACTCTTATTTATTTTTGTTATTATTTTATTAGTATTTATTATGATTTGAAGAATTTGAAACACTATGTAAAGATAAGTATATTTTTCCAACCTACTTATTCAATTTGGCTTGTATATATTAATCTTTTAGTATGAGTATATTTTAATAACAAAGTTTTAATCATAAGTTTAAATAAACATGGATTTTTCAAAAGTTAGCAAGTTTTAAATTTTTCTAAGTTAAATAGATTTTCCACCGACTTTTCCGCATTAACATAACCAGATTCGGTCGTAATGAATGGGCCGGGTTTAGGGATGTTACAGTTTGGTATCAGAGCCAAGTTCAAAACTCGGCTTTGAGGATTTTTGGGCCCGAAACAGTTTTCAAAATGGACTTTTTGAAAAAAATGGGCTTTTATAAAAAGGTTTTCAGGATATTTTGGCATGGCACCTGTACCTCCGACCCGAAGTCCACCAGGTAAGTACTTCGAACTTTGGAAGTGATTTGTTATTATGAACTGTTATGGGCTTAGTTGGGCTCGTAGTTTAGAATATTAAGGCTATTGGACCCTAGGATTAGTCTACTCAAACACTTGCATAAAACTTAAAGCTCTTAAACAAACCTGTGAAGTAAGTCGCCGAGTTAAGGTGTGGTAACCACTGTACGCATGTCTAGGAGTGGTATTCAGTAAGAGCTTGGTATTTAAGCAGTCCTAGCGACTCACCTCCTCTTTACTCGAATCCTACCTGGTGCGTAGCTACGGTTCACCTTAACCAAGAGGATTTGTTCACAGGCTGAACTAATTATTAAAACCCGAAAGGGAATTAGCCTTGCTGTTTCCTAAATTCCCTGTTTTTAAATTTTCAAATTTACCCCTCTGGTTTGTGAAACCTTAAATCTGATTTTGAAGGACGTTTTTCTTTCGATTTACAAAATTACCAAAATGCCCTTAGTGGCAAAATTACCAAAACGCCCCTGTATTGCAAAATTACTGTACTACCCTCAAATTTTGATAAAATGCTCTTTACCTTGCAAAATACTAAAATCCGAGTTTTCAAAATATTAGGATACTCTGACTTGTGGAAATTTACGAAAATACCCCTGGTTGACAAAATTACCGAAATGCCCTTGGTTTCTAAATTTTCAAATTTCTCTCAACTTCTACTGAAATATTCCTACTTTACTAAATATCAGAAAATTCTATTTTGTAAAATGTGGTGATATCTCGATTTTGAGAATTTACGAAAATGCCCATGATTTCCAAAATTACGAAAATGACCCTACTTTCTGAAATTTTTGCAACACACTTTGTTTGAGAAACAAAATTTTCAAGATGACTCTTGAGATTTGCAAATTTTGAAAAATCTCTAAGTTGGAAAAACTATTTTCAAAATTGACCCTGAGTTATTACCGAAATACCTCTTTAGGAAAAATGACGAAATTACCCCTGGGTAGGAAAAGGAAACTTGATTGCTCGAAAGAACTACTCTCGGAACCTTCATTGCATAAAATTGCTCGTGGATAAAACAGTGAAACAATAATTTCTAATCCATAAAACTTTCTAAACAGATTAAATCGAAGCGCTAGAGATGAGTTCTAGGGGACGCGGTAGAGGTAGAATGACAGCTTCGAAACCAGTAGGGTCTGGCTATAGGTCAGAAAGCGAAGTGCCGCCAGCAGTGGATGTAGAGGAACAAGATCCGATAAGTGAAGAGGACGCAGTGTCGCAGGCTATGTTACGCGTGCTTCAGCAAGTGGCAAGAGCTAGTAGGGGAAATGGAGCTCGGAAGTCAGTGTCCGAGAGACTTAGGTCGAACAGGGCTGAAGTTTTTAGAGGAGTGTCGGGAACGGCTCCGAACGTAGCGGAGTATTGGCTAGAAGGAGTCGAGAGAATTATGGGCGACTTGGATTGTGCCCCAGAGGAAAAGTTGAAAGGTGCTGTTTCGTTACTTCGGGACGAGGCTTATCGATGGTGGCTCACTGTCAAACAAGGTGTACCGGCAGATCGATTGGATTGGGATTACTTTAAGGAAAAGTTTGAAGGAAAATACGTTGGAGCAAGCTACTTAGATGCGCAAAGGAAGGCGTTTCTAAATCTGGTGCAAGGAAATAAGTCGATAGCGGAATACGAAGCAGAATTTGTACGGCTAAGTCAGTATGCTAAGGGAATTGTGGCCACTGACTATGAGAGGTGCGTCCGGTTTGAAGACGGATTGCGAGATGAACTTCGAGTGCTGATCGCTCCGCAGAGGGAAAGAGACTTCGCGGTGCTAGTGGAGAAAGCTCGTATAGCCGAAGAAGTTAAGAGGACGGTAAGGGAAAACCGAGGAAAGAATAGGAACGAGAATAAGAGAAGTGTTGGATGGTCAGCATCGTTTGGAGATGCTCAGAAAAGACCAAGAGTTGGGAATACGGTACATACACCCGTGCCAGTTGCTGAGAATCGGAATTGTCTCTGTGCTCGATGTGGAAGACCTCACACAGGAAAGTGTTGGGGGAATAGTAAAACATGCTTTCGGTGCGGATCTAAGGCACATCTGGTTAAGAACTGTCCTCGATCAACGAGGGGTCATGGTTCAAGCCATGGAGGGAATGGTTCCAGTCAGAATCAACCAAGGAGGTGATGTCGGGTAAGCTCCTCTGCTTTGGTGCATGCTTTAATTGCTTTGCTTGCTTGTGGGAAGTATGTTAGCTCTTTAAGATCAGAGTGCGCAGCCATAGCGTAGCGGGAGGAATTGGACTGTTAGTTTAGACAAGTAATTTCGGGG
This sequence comes from Gossypium australe, assembly GCA_005393395.2. Classification (NCBI taxonomy): domain Eukaryota; kingdom Viridiplantae; phylum Streptophyta; class Magnoliopsida; order Malvales; family Malvaceae; genus Gossypium; species Gossypium australe. The sequence goes on along the minus strand of CM016621.1, from coordinate 89,812,429 downwards.
ACGAAATTATTTTAAGGAGGGTAGAATTGTAACACCCTGGTTTTAGGGGTTGGATTTCTGGTGCTTAGCTCGGGTGTTGGCACACTTCAGTGTGTGTTTGGGTAAGTTTTAGAAGTCCTGAGAACCCTAGGTGGTGGTAGGTTGCCTTAGAAAATTTTTAGTTTTAGGGGTTAAAAGGGGAGCTTGGCGAGGGGTGTCTTAAGAGAATTATTTGGGGGTTTATGTCACAAGAAAGGAGCTGGTGGAGTGGCAGGATAGGCGCCACTAAGGCCTTGTGTGTGTGACGCCATTTGCAGGAGGAAGGGTCTCATGTTCGATTCGCGGAAGCAGCAGATGGGCATTGTTTTTGCGTCATCTTGGTGGGGTGGATGGACGGTTTGAAAGGCTTAAAAGGTGGAGAAGACTTGGTCATCTTTTTTTTGAATTTAGCTAGTTAGGTTTGACTTTTTCAAAGCTTTTTGAATGGGTGGAAGGGAGGTATTTTAGGAGAATTTTGAGGATTATTTTTGGGGGGTTGGAGCTTGGCCTTTTAGTATAAATAGGGGGGAAGTGCTCATTATTCATTCACCATTTGCCTTCTCTCCCTTGCCGAATTTTGTTCCCCATTTCCTTGGTTGCCGAAACCTTTTCTCCAAAGCTTGTTGTTCTTCTTCTCTCACATTTTTCCAAGTGGCCGAACCCTTCACTCTCCCTATTTCCCTTCCTTTTTCACTTCAAAACCGAAAGTACACCCCACACCTTTCTTTCTCCTCTCTTTGGCCGAAACCACTGTTCTCTACCCCTTGATTTAATAGCCGAATCTACATCCATCACCCCTTTGCCGAATTTCTTTCTCTCAACTTGATAGCACTTGGGCCGAATGTTAACTTAGATCTTTTCGGGTTCCGTGACTGAGATACTCTGAGGTTTTAGTGGTTAGCCAAGCCTCCGTTTGTAGCAGTCGGTTTGATCAAGTGGAGGTAAGGTTATTTTTTAAGATTAAGTACTTAAGTGGTGTTTTGGGGGTTAACCTGTTTACCTGATTAAGCTTTTTGATGGAGGCCACAACCAGTCAGAGTGGGCAAGGGAAGGTCCCTATTCCGAAGTTCAAGAAAAGAGCGGTTTTAGCAGTTCGGGATTGGCCACCGGGGTGTGGGCCAGCGGCAGGAGATAGCTATAGGCAGATAGCGGTAGTTTCGCTAGTTGATAGCGTCGGGATCGAGGGTTTAGAGCTCCAGGTTATAAGGTGTGTAGTTAAACCATTGTTTCCGGGATTTGAATATATCTGCTTATGTTGTATGATGCTAATAAGTGCAATTAAATGTGAAAATGGTACCCTTAAGGAGTATAGCGATGATCAGGTTAGTATCGGACCTGTTGCAATGTGATTATTTGTTTATGAGTATGTTTATGGATATTAATAAGCATGTGCATGCATTATCACGATTATATTTTATGTGGCATGTGCATGGGTGGGTTACAAAAGAAGGTACGGGTGTACTTCGAGTACGTGGTTGATGTCAGCTTTGTGCTACATCGTGGATTGGCGCTGACTGAGGTCGCGTTGTGGATCTCTGCGATTTAGTTCGCGTGGTTACCTTGATTGATATCGGCTTATGCCATATCGTGGCTTGATGGATTGCTGTGTGCTCCATCGTGGTTGGATGTTAGCTATATGCTACATCGTGGATGGCATTGGTTGCCTTTTTGGAGGGAAAAGGAGAGGGTGACTCGATAGTCCCCTGGTGTGTGGTAGGCTGGATAAGGGGGTGTGTAGCGGATGGACCCTAGGTTTGGGTTGGGTTTCATGTTGCATTATTGTGTTTATGAAATAATATGAAAATGGGCCAAGCCCAATGAATAGGTATGTTTTGGGAACATACGTGGACATGGGCCAAACCCAGTGATCAGTGGACTAATGTGAAAAGGGCCTAGCCCAGTAGTTGTTATAATTTGAAGGTGGGCCAAGCCCAGATTGTGGTAATGTCTAATAATTATACTTGCATGTTGCATTTGACAATTGGGATGTTATGTGGTTAGCATGTGGGTGGATTTCGATGGTTTAGTTGCACACTGAGTCTGTATGACTCACCCAACTTTTTAAGCATCGCAGGTGACATATCGATCGGACCGGGTTGGAGTGGACACATGGTGGCCCATGCAGAAGAAGAGATTAAATGTTTTAGGCTTACTTTAAGTATTTGGGTTTAAATAGAATATGTAATAAAGGCCTTTTGACTCTTATTTATTTTTGTTATTATTTTATTAGTATTTATTATGATTTGAAGAATTTGAAACACTATGTAAAGATAAGTATATTTTTCCAACCTACTTATTCAATTTGGCTTGTATATATTAATCTTTTAGTATGAGTATATTTTAATAACAAAGTTTTAATCATAAGTTTAAATAAACATGGATTTTTCAAAAGTTAGCAAGTTTTAAATTTTTCTAAGTTAAATAGATTTTCCACCGACTTTTCCGCATTAACATAACCAGATTCGGTCGTAGTGAATGGGCCGGGTTTGGGGATGTTACAAACCCTATTCTTTTGCACTTTGTTTACTCTTCTCTTCAACTCTGACTGAAAATCGTGATTGGTATAAATCACCTTGGCCGAATCTTTTGTTCTTCTTTTGGTGCAAGTCTTGGCCGAATCTCTTGTGGTTCTCTTCTAGTGTTGGGTGGCCGAATATAGTTCGTGTTGGGTTCTTGTTTCCTTCGTTTGGAAGGGGGTAAGTGTGTGGCCGAATGGCCATATTTTCCCTCTTTTGTTCTTTATTTGGTTATGGTTGGGTTAAGGGCCGAATATGGTCATTTTGGAAGGGTACTAATCTTTTCGTTATAGGGTCATTGGATTGTGGAAGCAAGCAAGAGGAGCCGTTTTCTTCTGTCAACTGATTAGTAAGTAGTGGTAAGGGCTGGTTCTTCAATATATTCTTTGGTTTCGTTAAAGCAAGTTTTATGAGATTAATGTTTCTTCTTGTTAGGGTGCGGTTTGTTAAAGGAGAACCACTGTTTGGTTCAGGTTTGGTAGGAAACCAAATCATCTTCAAGGTAAGGGATTGAAATTAACCCCTTTGGGTTTATATGTCTTTGGCCGAATGGTCTTAGTGCCTAACCCCCTATGCTGGTCGATTGTTATAGGAGCCTGATAATCGAGGGACTTAGATCGTTTCGTTGGGATCTTTAGACTCGTATTTACCAGGTGTGTAAACTAACACACTTCTATTTAGTAATGTGATTGATAACCTTGTTGTAATTAGTGAAACAGTGATGATTGATGTGATACCCTGTTGGGTATGATCTTGGACTCGGGTAAGTCAGTATTATTATGAGCTTACTGATGATCTATATGGTACCATGATTGTGGATGTATGTGATATGGGATAATGATGTTAAACATATTAGCATGATATGTATGGCTTGTATGATATGTATGATCACATGAGTTGGTATGATGATGGGTGATATGAGTGGAGGGGGCAGTGATATTTTGTGCTGACGAGCACCAGTGTTTTGGTAACACAACTTTGTGACTTTGGGTCACCAGAGGTTTGGCACCTCCAGAGGTTTGGCACCTCAGCGTCTCGTCCCAGTGGCTTAGTACCACGGTGGGTTGGCCCCACAGTTGATTATACGGGATTGACGCCAGTGATTTGGTATCACACGATGGGTTGGCCCCATCACTCGATTATTGTGACTATACGTCACCAGTGGTTTGGTACCACATTGTGTCTTTGGGACACCAGAGGTTTGGCACCTCATTGCGACTCGTCCCTGTGGTTTGACACCACCGTGGGTTGGCCCCACTTGAGACATGGGATCGTCTGCTAGTGATTTGGTATCACACGATGGGTTGGCCCCATCACTCGATTATTGTGACTACGGTCACCAGTGATTTGGTATCACAATCGTGTCTTTGGGACACCAGTGGTTTGGCACCACATTGACGGATATTGTGTCTTTGGGACACCAGTGTTTTGGTAACACATTGTGACTATATGTCACCAGTGGTTTGGCACCACCAGTGGTTTGGTACCACACGGGGTAGAAAAGGCGTTACGGATGGTTAGGATTGGGTTACATTAATCATGTTGCTATGTATGGTGTGTGTTAGCATGTTGTTTTATCGGGAGCGGGATTTATGCACTGAGTCATTCGACTCACCCTCTCCTTTGACACTTCAGGTGACTCGTAGACGCGGACATGGAGCCGGGATGGACTCGGGGTGCTCATGCCATGCTAAATAAAGTTTTGCTCAGACTATCCAATTTGGGTACTTTAGCTTATTTATTTTTATTTGGGTTTTAATTTGGATTTGTAAAAGGCCTTTAATTTATGTTTTATGATGGTTAAGTTTTAATTAGATTCTTAACATGCTTAACAAAATAACTTGGTATGAAATTTTACTAAAAATTTGGAAAGATAATGTTTTCAAAACTATAACGCAATGTGCTTTAAATTATACCATCGGGTATCTCACTATGCTTTGTTATAGAGTAAACTCAAATGATTTTCAAATCAAACTCGATTTTCTACTAAGTCAAAAATGTTTTAAAGTAGCACTAAGAAACTATTGGAATTATTAAATGAAATCAACTCGTTTTTAACTATATACTTTGGATAAGTTTTCAAAATCTCCGGGCCTCAAATACGCCATTTGTTTTCAAACAAGCCTACTCTAATTTTCTTCAAGTTCACTATGTTTTCACCCCGCTTTTAAACGAAAAATCTGATCTCTCAAAAACGTTTTTCCCCGTAACATACCAGATTCGGACTTGGTGTCTTGTCCGGGTTTGGGGTGTTACATTACCGATTTCATATTTAATTATAGAAAAGACCAAATTGCATAAAATGCCAAAGTTGAATTCTAGTAGCTAGAAGGATTAAATAGCCATGGAATTCAAAATTTGAGGTCCTTATAAGGCAAATAGACCATTAAGAGAAGTTAGTAGATATTTACGATGATTCATCCATGGAAAATTAGAAAAAGAAATGGACTAATTTGGAAATTAAATTAATTAAAGATAGAAATAAGCTAATATCATCTTATTTCATCATCTTCCCCAAATTAAAATACATGGAAACCCTAGCTAAGAGAAAGTGTAACACCCCTTACCCATATCCGAAGCCAGAATTGGGTTTGAGGCATTACCTAACTTATCTCGCTTAAACATATCGTATTGGGCTATAAAATTTCATTTAAACCTATCTCTTGCTCATTCTCGGCCTACGAGGCCCTACATATACCTTCGAGAGGTTTCGAAATTTAACCGGGAACTTTTACGAACTTGGAAAAATTTTCATAAAAACAAGGGGCACACTAAGACATGCCCGTGTCTTCGACCCGTGGTTGGCACTGACTTATTTCACACGGCCAAACACACGCCCGTGTCCCTCACACGGCCTCGACATGCCCATGTCTTAGCCCGTGTGCCAAAACCTTGGCATTCTGTTTATGACGTCATCACTTTACTATGGCCACATGGCCAAGGCACACGCCCGTGTCCTTAGACCGTGTGTCGAATTAAATTCCACATTTAATGTGCAGACTTCACACGGCCTGGGCACACGCCCATGTCCTAGGTCGTGCCTCTCACACGGCTGAGACACACGGCCGTGTCTCTGCCCGTGTGGTTACTACAAGGCATACTGACTTGCAATTCTAGCATACAAGGGGACACATGGTCGATCAACACGCCCATAGGGCTGACCGTGTGTCACACACGGCCTAGACACACACCCGTGTGTCTACCCGTGTGGACAATTAGATGGCTATCTACCAAGCCATTTGCCACCCTATCAAGAAATCATACTCATACCAAAACATTCCAATATAAGATGACCAAAAGGTATCTCTAAAAACTCAAAAGAATCAAGACATACACAAGGGCATACACTTCATGAAATTCATCTTCATTAGGCATAAGAATTTGCCAAGTATCGGCCTAACTTATAAGACCATTTACAAAATGAATTTAATACATACATAGCCAACACTTTGGCTAACAATTACGACCTAACAAAATACCCAAGTCCTATACAGGCCATACTCAAAATAAGTCTAAGTTGTTATACCAAAGTGATGTCGATAGTGTGATTTCCGAACTCCAACGTTCCACATTCCTCGAGTTATCTTGGCAATACTACAAGGAAAAAGGGCAATGAGAAGGGGTAAGCATAAAGCTTAGTAAGTTTGCATGGAAATAAATAGCAATAATGAGCTCATAATATAATCCATCCATGGCATTAACTAACCATACACAAGTCATAGGCTTCTTGCCATACTTACTCACACTTGCCCTTATTTAGCACATACCATGCCACATATCGTAATCGTTTCTTCGTGACTCATTCACGAGTACCTGTATTCACTCATTCACACAAATTTAGTACTAATCTCATTTCTACTTCCAAACTCATCTACTTATCCCATTAATCACTAGGGATTCAAAGACGCATATTCATCGGCATCAATGTAGGTACGAAGCCAATGGCACATCCCAGAGGTGGTCTTACATGGAGTCACCTCTAAATGCTGATGCCATATCCCGGATATGGTCTTATACGATTTTCATATTCATTACCAATGCCATATCCCGTATATGGTCTTATACGGGATCTCAACTCGGTGCCGAGGCCATGTCCCGGACATGGTCTTATACGGAATCTTATCCATTTCATATCTTGATGATAGCATTTTCATACTCGTTATAGTCCTCTAGGACTTCAACATCTTATTCAACATCAATTACTCAATTTAGTAGAGTATCATGCATCAATAAAATACCAAGCATTCTTAAACATGCTAACATAAATGTTGAATCTATCACATACAAACTTACCTCGATTTCAAAATGAGCTAGATCGTCGGTCTAGTCCGAGACTTTGTTCTTTCCCCGATCGAGGTAAATTCTTGGTTCTTCTTGCTCTACAATAGAAAATTAGCTCATTTCAATCATCACATTAATAAAAGCATTTTAATAATCATGCTTTGGCAAAATTACTATTTTGCCCCTAAACTTTGGCAAAATGACCATTTTACCCCTAGGCTCGAAAATCAATTCTAATCATATTTCTACCTTCAACAAGCCTAGGTGAACATTTAATTCTCTTATGGCTATCATCAAAAATCAACATTTCACACATTTACTACAAATTTTATAACCTTTTCAACAAGGCCCTTTTTAGGTGTTTTCATGACAACACCTTTCACAAAAGTTGTTCATCTAACAACTAAGACTCAATTTCTTTCATATAAATGCAGCAAATAAAAATGAAAGCTCTCATGGTAAAACTCTAGACTTTTCACCATATTGCAAATTAGTCCCTCGTTTGAAAGCTTAAGCTCTAGGGGTTCTAAAAGTACAACCATCTTCAAGAAAAATCATCAAAATCACTTACTAGAATGGAGTAGAGCTTGCTGAAAATTTGAGCTTTCAAAACCCCTATTTTGCTTGCTATTTTCAGTGGATAAAGATGGAGAGAAAAGATGATATCTTTTCTTTCTTTATTTTATTAATACTAGTCAAATTAGTCACCAACTATTACCAACCTTGACCAATTTTGTCCATCTTTGTCTCCTATGATCCTCTATGGCCGACCAACTATCTATCAAAGGGATAATTGCCTTTTAAAGACCTCCAATTTACAATCTATGGCTATTTGGCACCTTTAGCCAATAGAATGGAACTTTCGCATTACTAGACAATCTGAAACTTTTACAGACATTTCATGTTATAATTCATCCAATGCAATCAAAGAGTCCCTTTAATAGGTCAACGTGACTTTAAACATGCTTTAGAATAAGGCCGAGACTAAACCGAACACATACGAAAATTCTCAGAAATTTAAAAATTTTTCTAAGTTACAGAGGTCACACGCCCGTGTGGGCAGGCCGTGTGCCTCCCACGGCCTTAGACAAGCCCGTGTGTCTAAGCCGTGTCAAAACAGGGCATACATATTGACTTGTCCACACGGCCTTGGACATGCCCGTGTGCCTCACCCGTGGTCGCTACTGACTTGAACAACACGGCCAGTCACACGCCCGTGTGTCTTGCCTGTGGTCGAGTCTGACTTGTTTTGAATTTCAACCACAAGGGACACGGTCGAGCCACACTCCCGTGTGCTCAACCGTGTGGGCAATTATAGGCCATTTTCAAATCCAAAATGCCACTCACACTATGGGTCATCCCTGCAAGCACAATTAAGCATCTTTCCATGCATCATTAGCAACCAAAACACATCAAAATGTTCATCATATCATCATATTCAATCTCATCTCTAAACATGCTAACTTATAAGCCATTTGGTTCAACCATTTGACAAGTATATCTATACATAGTTCATTCATATCATACCACAATACTAAGGCGTTATCTCTTCAAAGATATTTCAACATTGCATCAACAAACTTACCATTTACAAAATCATTTCATTTGTCATCAAGTCATAACAAAACATACATTATAGGACATGACTAGTCATTCACAACACAACTATTTATCTAGCCATATCACATAGCTATGTACATATTTCAAACATATTCCCAAAACAACTAGCCTATACATGCCATATTTAGTTATGTAAACATTCAAAAATACCCAAAATAAGTTTGTGTAGTGTGATAACAATCCTCGACAATCCCCGAGCCTTCAGTAGCTTTGACGATCTATCAAACAGAGTAATCATACACAAAGTAAGCTTTCAAAAGCTTAGTAAGCCATATACAAATAAATTTATCATGATATCATTCATAAACATGGCAATTTAAATTCATTAACATATCTTTATTTCAAGCATATAGATATCTCTTTGGCTCAATTGGTTTGCCATTTCTTACCAACACATCATATCTCAAGCATCTGATTTGCTCATATCTCGAACGTACATATATCTCAAATATTTCTTTGCAACAATGCGCATACTTACTCACTTTTCATGTTTATACAAAGCATACATATCAACGTACCTGAATCGGATATACAACTCACATAGTCATTCATTTCTCGGACTTGCCCGTTGAACTGTTTGGAATCTAATAGTATACTCGGAATGCTCGGAATAGTCGTATAACGCCGACGTCCTAGACATGGTCTTACATGTAATCAGATATCGATGCCACTGTCCCAGGGTCTTACACGAATCAATATGATGCCAATGTCCCAGACATGGTCTTGCACGTAAATCTCATATCAATGCCAGCGTCCCATACGTGGTCTTACATAAAATCTTGAATCAATGCCAATGTCCTTAACGTGGTCTTACATGATATCACATATCAGACACCTATGTCATGACATATACAATCCTATCTATCCCTAGGTTCAAACGGGACTTCTCGGACATTATCAACTTGTCGACATAAATATATCCTCGGATTTCATATACATTCCATCTCAATTGATATTCATAGCAATCCAAATTTCATATATGCACAAATAATTCAATTCAAATACATTTATTTGTATATCGACTTACCTCGAATAGGAGGAACGAGAATGGACGACTATTCAACTATTTTTGATTTCCCACGATCTAAGTCTGTTTTCTTCGGTTCTTGATCTATACATATTCAAATTTAACCCCTTTATTCACCAAAACATTCGATTCAATCCAAAAACACATATTTAGGGCAATTTACAAATTAACCCTCACATTTTCTCATTTTGACATTTTAGTCCATATTTCACAAAATTACAAAATACACATAATTTCAAGTTACCCATGCATAGCCGAATTTTACTCATGCTCATATGAGTCCATACATTTCATTTATTTTATAATTTTGTCCTTCAGAATTTCATTTTCTCAATTTAGTCCAAATTACCCAAAATCATCAAAACTCCAAAGACAAACTATGTCAATCTATAACATATAATTCATATTTCACCATCAAACATCCAAAAACTCACATGTTCATAAATGGCACATTACAAAATATTCATCAATTCACAAAATTGAAGCATGGGTTTTGAAGTATACAGAGCAACGATTACGAAAACGTAGAAATCATCAAAAACTAAAGCCGAAACATACCTCAATTTGCTTGAACAAGGGCCGAATACCTAAACTTTATTATTTCTTTTTCTTTTCTTTGTTTTGGTCATAAGATGAACACTAAGATGATGGATTTTAATGTTTTGTTTTATTATAACTTTTATTATTTATTCTTTTACTAATTTAACCTTCCATGAAACATATAAAACATATATATATGTTAAGGGCATACTTGTCCTTTTCCATCCACTAACTTTATTAATGGATTAATTGCCTCATAAGGCCACAACATTTAAAAGCCATAACACATAGGTGCTTTTAACATATGTCATGCTAATTTTGCATTTAATGCAATTTAACCCTTTTCTCAAATTAAACACACAATTGATCAAATAAATTCACGAAATCTTCACACATGCTTAATCATATACTGCAGACACAGAAAATAATATTAAAATATTTTTCTGACTCGGATTTGTGCTCCTAAAATCACTATTCTGACTAGGGTCGAAATCGGACTATTACAATTCTCCCCCCTTAGGGATTTTCGTCCCCGAAAATCTTACTGTTAAACAAGTTCAAATATTGCTGTCTCATGGTATCTTCAAGCTCCCACGTAGCCTCTTCAACTCCGTGCCGATGCCACAGCATTTTTACTAACGGAATTTTCTTATTCCTCAATTCTTTCACTTCACGAGCTAAAATACGGATCGGTTCTTCTTCATAAGTCATATCGGATCAGATTTCAATTTTAGACTGAGGAACCACATATGATAGATCGGATCAGTATCTACGGAGCATCGAAACATGGAATACATTGTGAATCCTTTCTAGTTCAGATGGCAATAGCAATCTATAAGCAACAAGTCCAACTCGCTCGATGATCTCATACGGTCCGATGAACCTCGGACTCAACTTACCTTTACGTCTAAATCTGAGTACTTTCTTCCACGTAGGTACTTTTAAAAATACTTTATCACCGATTTCGAATTCAATGTCCTTTCTTTTCAAGTCTGCATAGGACTTCTGATGATTAGGCGTTGCTTTCAAACTATCACGGATCACTTTCACTTTCACTTTCTACTTTGTATCTTTTATCAAATCAACCCCGTGTATCTTATTTTCACTGAGCTCAGTCTAATACAGAGGTGTTCGACATTTACGACCATACAAAGCATCATAAGGTGCCATTTTAATGCTCGACTGAAAACTATTATTGTACGCAAATTCAATCAGTGGCAAATATTGTTCCCACGAACCATTAAACTCAAGGATGCAACATCTTAACATGTTCTCAAGAATCTGAATAATTCGCTCGGATTGACCATCCGTCTACAGGTGGAAAGCTGTATTGAAATACAATTTTGTACCTAAAGCTTCTTGCAATTTCTTCCAGAACCTTGATGTAAACCTCGGATCTCTATCAGACACAATAGACAACGACACCTCGTGCAATCTCACAATATCAAAAATGTAAAGCTCAACTAACTTATCAACTGAGTAATTAGATCTCACCGGAACAAAATGGGCGGATTTCGTCAATCGATCAACTACGACCCAAATCGCATCTTTCTTTCTCGGAGTCACTGGTGATCCAGAAACAAAGTCCATCGTCACTCCATCCCATTTCCACTCGGGAATCAGAATCGGTTGTAACAAACCAGATGGAACCTGATGTTCAGCTTTAACTTGCTGACAAACTAAACATTTTGACACAAAGTCAGAAATGTCTTGATTCATACCAGACTACCAATAGTGTTGCTTCAAATCATGGTACATCTTCGTACTTCCCAGATGAATAGATAGGCGACTATTATAAGCTTCATTCAAAATCAACTGAATCAATTCTGAGTTTCTCGAAACACAAATTCGATCTCGACATCTCAAACAACCATTATTATCAGCTTTAAATTCAGAATCAGAGTTCAAATTTCACTGAGCTCGCTTTGCTAACAATTCGTTATCAACTTTCTAAGCATCACAAATTTGTTGCAAAAACAACGGTTTCACTTTCAGTTCCGCCAAAACCGAACTACTATCAGACAAGTCTAAATGAGCATTCATTGCACGTAATGCAAACAATAACTTCCGGCTCAATGCATCAGCAACAACATTTGCTTTACCCGGATGATAATCTATCACAAGCTCGTAGTCTTTCAAAAGTTCTAACCATGTTCTTTGTCGAAAATTCTGAAAACACGTGGCATTTCTCACTGAAAAGGTAATGACGCCAAATCTTCAATGCGAACACAATTGCAGCTAGCTCAAGATCATGTGTCAGATAATTCATTTCATGAGGCTTTGATTATCTCGAGGCATAAGCTATAATTTGCCTTCTTCCATCAGTACCAGACCATTCAACGAAGCATCACTATAAATCACGAATTCTTTGCCCGATTCTGGTTGTACCAAGATTGGAGCCTCAGTCAACAGAGTTTTTAGCTAATCAAAGCTTTTCTGACATTTATCGGACCATTCAAACTTCACTTCTTTCTGAAGCAATCTAGTTAATGGAGTAGCTATCATCGAAAAGCCTTTTACGAACCTTCGATAATAACCAGTAAGTCCCAGAAAACTGCGAACTTCAGACACATTCTTTAGAGGTTTCCATTCTTGAATAGCATAAATCTTACTCGAATCAACTTGTATTCCAGAGGCTGATACAATATGCCCCAGAAAACTAACTTCACGTAACCAGAATTCACATTTGCTAAATTTCGCATACAATTGCTTTTCTCACAAAGTTTGTAACACGATTCTCAGATGTTCAGCATGTTTAATTTTGTCTCGAGAATAAATCAAAATGTCGTCAATGAAAACAACAACAAATCGATCTAGGTACAATCTGAAAATTCTTTTCATCAGATCCATAAAAACAGCAGGAGCATTCGTTAGTCCGAAAGGCATAACTAAAAACTCATAATGCTTGTACCTCGTTCTGAAAGTAGTTTTCGGAATGTCTGAATCTTTTACTCTCAACTAGTAGTATCTCGATCTCAGATCTATCTTCAAAAATACGGTAGCTCCTTTTAACTCATCAAATAAATCATCAATCTTGGGCAGAGGATATTTGTTCTTTATAGTCACTTTGTTTAACTGATGATAATTTATGCACATTCTCATCGTGCCATCTTTCTTTTTCACAAACTGAACGGGAGCACCCCAAGGTGAGAAACTCGGTCTTGCAAATCCTCTGCCAGTCAACTCTTGCAACTGCAACTTTAACTCTAACTCTTTCAACTCTGTTGGTGCCATTCTGTATGGAGCTATTGAAATAGGAGTCGTACCAGGCAACAAATCAATACCAAATTCAACTTCGCGTATCGGAGGTAATCCCGGTAGTTCTTCAGGAAATATATCAGGGAATTCAAAGACAACAAGCACTGATTCAACTTTCTTTTCGTTTACTTTCGAGTCAATCACATAGGCAAAATAAGCTTCATAACCCTTTTTTAACATAATTCTGAGCTTTCATCACTGATATCACAGTCGGTAATCCATTCAAATCCTTAGATTCAATACAAACTATTTCACCATTCTTGCATCTCAAATCAATAGTCTTTCTTTTGCAATTCACAATCGCATCATGCAATGTCAACAAATCCATACCCAAAATTATATCAAACTCGTCAAATGGTAATAGCATCAGATCAGTAGGAAAATAGATATCTCGAAACATCAATAGAAAGTTCTTGCATACTTTGTCAACCAGGACACTTTTACCTAAGGGGTTTGATACTCTAATAACAAATTCAGTAGACTCTACCAGTAAAGTCTTACTAGATACTAAGTTCATGCATACATATGATTGAGTAGAACCAGGGTCTATCAATGCAATCACAGAAGTATCATAAAGAGTAAATGTACCCGTTATAATATCTGGAGATGAAGCTTTCTCACGAGCTCGGATAGCATACGCTCTGGCAGGTGCTCTAGCCTCAGATCTTGCTACAGCATCTCTCGTAGTTTTATGACTACCATTGACATTCCTTGTATTACGAGAAGGTCTCCCTCTAGTGGCAACTTTATCAGTCCTCGGATTCTGAATAATCTCTTGCTCAACAGACCCTGGGCAATATCGGGTAAAATGATCTAACGATCCACATCTGAAGCAAGCTCGATCATTCAATCTAGAACTTCCCGGATGTCTTTTACCACAATGCTTACATTCAGGTCGATCGGATTAGACATTTCCAATAGTTTCCATTGAAGTTGCTGGAGATTTGGTATTCGACTGTGATCTAGCTCGATCTCTATTCGATTGCCCCACATTTTCCCTGGAACGGTTATGTTCATCTTTGAATTTCTTTGATGCATACTGAAATGATTTACTCGGAAATCTCTTCTTCACATCTGTAACTTCAGACTCAACTTTTCTTTTCTCTTTCCCGAGTGCTTCAGCTTTGCACGCTCGATCAATAAGCACCACGAACTCTTTTATTTCCAGAATTCTGACTAACAAACAGATGTCTTCATTAAGGCCATCTTCAAATCTCTTACACATTATTACTTTTGACGATACACATTCCCGAGCATAATGTAACACCTCAAACCTGTCCTAGACGTTATGGCCGGATCTAGCGTGTCACATCAAAAGGTAGTTGAAAAGCTAAGCGATCGTTAAAAATGTTGCATCTCTTTTTGAAACTCTGAATTTCGTTGTTTGTAAAAAAAAAGATTTGCTTAAGAGTACTCTTGAAAAGATGTTATTTTCAAAAATTTTGTTCGTTGTAGAAGTTTAATTAGGGAATTGCAGAAATGTGACATTTTGAAAAAACAATAGTTACTTTGGAAAAACTCGTGTTTAATAGACTAGTAGATTATAATCTAAAGAAACACCAAATAAGAGAAAAATCCAACAGCCTTATTACAAAAAATATTAACCCAAAAATAAATAACATAAAATAAATTAAAACTGAATTTACTAAGCTCCGTAAGAAGCAAATCCGAAGTATGGCCACCTCCGAGTCCTCCACAGCTCCAAATCCTCTAATTCTAGGGATTACCTGCATGGTTAAAAGAAAGGGGGTGAGATACGAGAACTCAGTGTGTAATCCCCTATAACGGTCACTATTTGGGCCTGAGCCCTTACGGTATTGGTCTGGGCCTAAGCCCTATAATCATGATAATGCAACAAAAATGCAGCCCAACCCAATCCAACCATCACACCACCCATACCAACCAATCGCACCATGTGGGGATCAAGTCAACCCACCCCGCCAAACGGACCAATATTGCAGTCAAGCTGCTAATCATGGTATATGTGGCAGAGCCACTAAAGACGGTATGTGGAAGAGCCACTAAAACGGTATGTGGCAGAGCCACTAAAACGGTATGTGGCAGAGCCACTAAAACGGTATGTGGCAGAGCCACCAAAACTGCACTTCCTCCAATCATTAACCCAACCCATGCAACATGATATGAATGCGATGTATTACAAGTGTAAATAGAATAAATAAAATCACAAACACGATATTTAACCACAATCGAGGGTATAACGGTTATTTTGTTACCTAAGGGTATAACGGTAATTTTCACCCCTTTAGGGGTATTTTAGTAATTTTACCCATCGAGGCTATTTCAGTAATTTATCCACTAAGGGTATTTCGGTAATTTACCCACTGAGGTTATTTCGATAATTTACTTACCAAGGGTATTTCGATAATTTACCCACTGAGGGTATTTCAGTAATTTTGTACATCAAGGTATTCTAAACAGAGATAACGATGCGATTGGGCCTAGGGCCCATTCTCGGCCCAAATGGGCCCACACTTTGTGTGGCCCATTTAGCCCAAATCTATTCATAGATATGAGATTCACATAGACCAGTTCACTATCTACTACACAATCATACAATTTATTCGTATAGGCCTACGGGCCCATTAAGCCTACGGGCCCATTGGGCCCACTTGGCCCAAGGTAGCCTAGACTCATGAGAACACTCATGAGGGCCTCAACTATCGTGTCGAAGCTCCCACACATGCGCTCGCACGCTCGTGTGGCTACCATCGCCGTGTGACCGGCTTTTCGGCATTTGCCGCTCTACCGTTAGAGTAGGGCGAAATAGACACCTGATAGGAATCTGGAGTTGATCTACGCTCCGACCACTCCTATGCCTAAACGCCAACCAAGGTATGTTTACTCTCCTCATAGGTTGCTCTATTTAAAACCAGCTTCTCACCTTCCCACTTGCTAGCTTCCCGATGTAGGATCCCTCATTCAGCAAAGTTTACTTCCAACACAAACTCTAGCCGTCCTAACTTAGCAAAATAAATATCCCTTTTTGCTTGCGATGGGATTCGAACTCAGGCTCCCCTGTAACTTAATCCACGCCGCTAGCCACTAGGCCACAAGCTCCTCTTGTGTCTAAAATCATGCGCAACTAAATATAAGTCTATGGGCCAAAGTCTAAGTTCACTTAAAAAATAAATCAAAATGAAATGCAAGCGCCAAGACTTGAACCTTGGACCCCTTGCTTCCTTGTGGCGTCATTCCCTTGTCTCCTATGTGGCGTCATTTGCTACGAGACCACAACTCCTTTTGTGGTATTTTTCTCTATATTTTATTCTTAAAGCCTACTTACTAACTCCCAGGGTTTTATTCACCTAAAACCAAAATTTTCCTAAAGCCCAAGTTTGATCCCGAGACTTCATAGAAGCCCCCAAACCTTCCAAAATCACTCACCTAATAGGTCCAACTTGCGTTAGTGCCGTTCTCTTGTTCTAAAAAATTTTAAATGCTCCCATGGCCAAGGCCCAATAAGCCCAATTCTACTAGGCCCAAATTCGGGTCGTTACACATAATGACTTAATCTCACGAACTCTCGTTCGTATTTAGTGACAGACATGCGACCTTGCTTCAATTCCAAGAATTCCTTTCATTTCTGATCAATGAATCTCTGACTGATATATTTCTTTCGGAACTCAGATTGAAAAAAATCCCATGTAATCCGTTCCTTTGGAACCACAGAAATCAAAGTCTTCCACCACTGATAGGTCGCGTCTCGTAACAAAGATACAACACATTTTATACATTCTTCGGGAGTCAATGACATTTCATCAAACACTCGTATTGTGTTCTCTAACCAGAACTTGGCTTTGTCGGCATCGTCTTCACTAGTAGCTCTGAACTCTTCAGCCCCATATTTATGGATTTTGTTGACTGGAGGCTTATTCAACAGATTTAGATTCATAACTAGAGGCACAACTGAAGTCTGAGGGGGATTAAGCGGGGGCGAAGGTTGTGAAATAGTCGGATTATTTCTTACGAACTGAGTGAACCACTCACTCATTATTTGGAAGAAATCTTGTTTAGCCTCTCCCTCTTGACCGCTCATAGCCGGTCTCGAATCAGATGGCACTGTCCATTGAGTGAGAGTAGGCGTATTGCTTTCAACATCGTCAGCTACGGTTCTTTCGAAATCCATTACTATATGAAGAGCACATTTTACACGTCAGGATTCATCACACTATCACAGTTCAGAAATATGGCATGTATAGCTAGACTTTTACACGCTACGTTAGTCTAAGAATCGACTAAACTGTAGCTCTGATATAATCAAATGTAACACCCCTAACCCGTAACCATCACGGGTTTAAGAGGATTACTAGACAATCTGAAACTTTTACGGACATTTCATGTTATAATTCATCAAATGCAATCAAAGAGTCCCTTTAATAGGTCAATGTGACCTTAAACATGCTTTAGAATAAGGCCGAGACTAAACGGAACACATATGAAAATTCTTAGAAATATAAAAATTTTTCTAAGTTACAGAGGTCACACGCCCGTGTGGGCAGGCCGTGTGCCTCCCACGGCCTCAGACACGCCCTTGTGTCTAAGTCATGTCAAAACAGGGCATACATATTGACTTGTCCACACGGCCTTGGACACGCCTGTGTGCCTCACCCGTGGTCGCTACTGACTTGAACCACACGGCTAGTCACACGCCTGTGTGTCTTGCCCGTGGTCGAGTCTGACTTGTTTTGAATTTCAACCACAAGGGACATGGTCGAGCCATACGCCCGTGTGCTCAACTGTGTGGGAAATTATAGGCCTTTTTCAAATCCAAAATGCCACCCACACTATGGGTCATCCATGCAAGCACAATTAAGCATCTTTCCATGCATCATTAGCAACCAAAACACATCAAAATGTTCATCATATCATCATATTCAATCTCATCTCTAAACATGCTAACTTATAAGCCATTTGGTTCAACCATTTGACCAGTATATCTAAACATAGTTCATTCATATCATACCATAATACTAAGGCATTATCTCATCAAAGATATTTCAACATTGCATCAACAAACTTACCATTTACAAAATCATTTCATTTGCCATCAAGCCATACCAAAACATACATTATAGGACATGACTAGTTATTTACAACACAACTATTTATCTTGCCATATCACATGGCTATGTACATATTTCAAACATATTCCCAAAACAACTAGCCTATACATGCCATATTTAGTTATGTAAACATTCAAAAGTACCCAAAATAAGTTTGTGGAGTGTGATGACAATCCTCGACGATCCCCGAGTCATCAGTAGCTTTGACGATCTGTAAAATAGAGTAATCATACACAAAGTAAGCTTTCAAAAGCTTAGTAAGCCATATACAAATAAATTTATCATAATACCATTCATAAACATGGAAATTTAAATTCATTAACATATCTTTATTTCAAGCACATAGTTATCTCTTTGGCTCAATTGGTTTGCCATTGCTTACCAACACATCATATCTCAAGCATCTCATTTGCTCATATCTCAAACGTACATATATCTCAAATATTTCTTTGCAACAATGCACATACTTACTCGCCTTTCATGTTTATACAAAGCATACATATCAACGTACCTGAATCGGATATACAACTCACATAGTCATTCATTTCTCGGACTTGCCCGTTGAACCATTTGGAATCTAATAGTATACTCGGAATGCTCGGAATAGTCGTACAACGCCGACGTCCCAGACGTGGTCTTACATGTAATCAGATATCGATGCCAATGTCCTAGATAGGGTCTTACACGAATGAATACGATGCCAATGTCCCAGACATGGTCTTACACGTAAATCTAATATCGATGCCAACGTCCCAGACGTGGTCTTACACGAAATCTTGAATCAATGCTAATGTCCCAGACGTGGTCTTACATGATATCACATATCGGACACCTATGTCATGACATATACAATCCTATCTATCCCTAGGTTCAAATGGGACTTCTTGGACATTATCAACTTGTCGACATAAATATATCCTCGGATTTCATATACATTCAATCTCAATTGATATTCATAGCAATCCAAATTTCATATATGCACAAATAATTCAATTCAAATACATTTATTTGTATATCGACTTACCTCGTATTGGAGGAACGGAAATGGACGGCTATTCAACTATTTTTGATTTCCCACGATCTAAGTCCGTTTTCTTCAGTTCTTGATCTATACATATTCAAATTCATCCCCTTTATTCACCAAAACATTCAATTCAATCCAAAAACACATATTTAGGGCAATTTACAAATTAACCCTCACATTTTCATATTTTGACATTTTAGTCCCTATTTCACAAAATTACAAAATACACATAATTTCAAGTTACCCATGCATAGCCGAATTTTTCTCATGCTCATTTGAGTCCATACATTTCATTTATTTCACAATTTAGTCCTTCAAAATTTCATTTTCTCAATTTAGTCCAAATTACCCAAAATCATCAAAATTCCAAAGACAAACTATGTTAATCTATCAGATATAATTCATATTTCACCATCAAACATTCAAAAACTCACATGTTCGTTAATGGCACATTACAAGATATTCATCAATTCACAAAATTGAAGCATGGGTTTTGAAGTATACAAAGAAACGATTAAGAAAACGTAGAAAATATCAAAAACCGAAACTGAAACATACCTCAATTTGCTTGAACAAGGGCCGAATACCTAAACTTTATTATTTCTTTTTCTTTTTCTTTGTTTCAGTCATAAGATGAACACTAAGATGATGGATTTTAATGTTTTGTTTTATTATAAAATTTATTATTTATTCTTTTACTAATTTAACCTTTCATTAAACATATAAAACATATATATGTTAAGGGCATACTTGTCAATTGCCATCCACTAACTTTATTAATGGCTTAATTGCCTCATAAGGCCACAACATTTAAAAGCCATAACATATAGGTGATTTTAAGATATGGCATGCTAATTTTTCATTTAATGCAATTTAACCCTTTTCTCAAATTAAACACACAATTGATCAAATAAATTCACGAAATTTTCACACATGCTTAATCATATACTACAGACAGAAAAAATAATATTAAAATATTTTTCTAACTCGAATTTGTGGTCTCGAAACCACTATTCTGACTAGGGTCTAAACGGACTGTAACACCTGCTCCTCAACCGGTTTCTAAAATGCCACAAGGTACTGAATCTGTTAGATCTAGTAAGCCTTCGGTAGATAAAATCTGTAAATATGGGGCAAAAGAATTTAGGGCTACTGCTGAAGATGATCCGAAAAGAGCCAAATTTTGGTTAGAAAATACTATCAGGGTTGTGGATGAATTGTCTTACACACCTGATGAATGTTTGAAATGTGTTGTATATTTGTTAAAAGATTCAGCTTATCAGTGGTGGAATACTTTAATTTCTATTGTGCCAAAAGAATAGGTTACTTGGGAATTTTTCCAAACTGAATTCAAAAAGAAATATATCAGTCAAAGATTTCTGGATCACAAAAGGAAGGAATTTTTAGAGCTTAAACAGGGGAATATGACAGTATCCAAATATGAACGATAATTTGTTAGATTGAGCAAATATGCCAGAGAGTGTATCCCAACTGAAGTTGCCATCTGTAAAAGGTTTGAAGAGGGATTAAATGAAGACATCAAGTTGATAGTTGGGATTTTGGAATTAAAAGAATTTGTGGTACTAGTCGACTGAGCACATAAAGCTGAAGAATTAAGTAAAGAAAAGAGACAAGCAGAGATGGAAGCCCGAACTTCAAGTAAAAGATTTATGGGAAAGCCACAATTATTGGTTTCAAAGAAATCGAAGAAATATCATGATCGTTCTATCACATCTATAGGGTATTCTGGAAGAGATCGAAGTACTCAACGCTCTAATCCGAGATCTCCGTCCCCATCTGTAACAAGTGTATGAAGTGTTGTAAACCTCAAACTGAGATGCAAACATTGTAATAAATTTCATTTTGGTGAATGCCGCATGAGAAGCGGAGCCTGTTTTAGATGTGGTTCTCTTGACCACCATCTCAAATATTTCTCGAAAAGGATTGAAAAAGATATTGTTCAAACTTTAAAGCCGAGCAACCCTGCCTCGAGAGGTAGACCACCTCGTAACCCTGTCAATATTAGTGGTAGTCGAGGTACAACAAAAGATTCAACTGCTAAATCTAAAGCACGAGCACCAGCAAGAACATATGCTATTCGTGCAAGAGAGGATGCCTCTGCACTAGACGCCATTACTGGTACATTTTTTCTTCTTGATACTGATATTACTGTTTTGATTGATCCTGGTTCAACACATTCATACATATGCACGAATTTAGTGTATGTTAAAAATTTATCTGTTGAGTCCATTGAATTCGTGGTTAAAGTTTCAAACCCTCTGGGCCAGTATCTGATGGTGGATAAAATTTGTAAAAATTGTTCGTTAATGGTACGGGGTTATTGTTTCTCGGCAGATTTGATGTTACTGCCATTTGATGAATTTGATGTGATTCTAGGTATGGACTGGTTAACTCATCATGATGCAATGGTAAATTTTAAACAGAAATACATTGTATTAAAATGTTAGAATGGTGAAATGCTCCATGTTGAATCTGATAAATTGGATGGGTTGTCTAATGTGATTTCAGCTATGTCGGCACAAAAATATATCAAGAAAGGGTATGATGTCTATTTTGCATATGTATTGGACACTAAAGTATCTGAATCGAAGATTAAGTCAGTGCCAGTTGTCTGTGAATATCCTGATGTGTTTCCGGAAGAATTACCTAGATTACCACCGGAAAGAGAGGTTGAATTTTCTATAGATCTTGTACCGAGGACAACACCGATATCTATAGTACATTATAGAATGGCTCCTACTGAATTAAAGGAGTTGAAAGCACAATTGCAAGAATTGACTGACAAAGGTTTTACTCAACCTAGTTCTTCACCGTGGGGTGCACCAATTCTGTTTGTTTAAAGGAAAGATGGATCATTGAGGTTATGTATTGATTATAGACAGCTAAATAAAGTCACAATAAAGAATAAGTATCAACTGCCTCGTAGTGATGACTTGTTTGATCAGTTGAAAAGTGCCACTATATTCTCGAAAATTAAGCTTCGTTCTGGTTACTATCAGTTACGGGTGAAAGAATCAGATGTACCAAAGGTAGCCTTCAGAACCAGGTATGAGCATTATAAATTTCTTGTGATGCCTTTCGGTTTGACGAATACACCTACAGTATTTATAGATCTGATTAATAGAATTTTCAGACTGTATCTAGACAAATTTGTGGTGGTATTTATTGATGATATCCTGGTATATTCTCGAGATGAAAATGAACATGCTGATCATTTGAGAATTGTTTTGCAAACACTATGTGAGAAACCACTATATGCCAAATTTAGTAAATGTGAATTTTGGCTTCGGGAAGTTGGTTTTCTCAGACATATAGTATCTGTTGAAGGCATCAGAGTGGACCCGTACAAAATTTCAGCAATTGTTAACTGGAAAGCTCAGAAAAATGTGTCTAAAGTCAGAAGTTTTCTGGAATTAGCTGGATATTATCGGTGGTTTATAAAATTTTTTCGATGATAGCTTATCTGATGACAAGATTGTTGCAGAAAGATGTAAATTTGAATGGACTGATAAATGCCAGCAGAGTTTTGACAGACTGAATGTCTTATTGACTGAAGCGCCTGTACTAGTTCAACCTGAATCGGGTAAAGAATTTGTAATTTATAGTGATGCATCGTTGAATGGTTTAGGCTGTGTTTTGATGCAAAAAAGTAAAGTAATAGGCTATACTTCTAGACATTTAAAACTACATGAAAAGAATTAATACATGATTTCGAATTGGCAACCATTGTTTTTGCACTGAAAATTTGGCGACACTATCTATGTGGTGAAAAATTTCACATATTCACAGATCATAAAAGTTTAAAACATCTGATGTTGCAAAAATGTTTGAACTTGAGACAGCGCATGTGGCTTAAATTATTAAAAGATTAAGACCTAGTTATTGGCTATCATCCGAGGAAAGCCAATGTGGTTGCAGATGCTTTAAGCAGAAAATCACTGTTTGTTTTGCAAGCAATGAATACTCGTTTGTCTTTTTCTGATGATGGTTCAATCATAGCTGAGTTAAAAGCTAAACCGACGTTTCTGTAGAAAATTTGCAAAGCTCAGAAAAATGATGATGATTTACAGGCTAAACGGGTACAATGTGAGTCAATTTCCGATTCAGAATTTTAGATTGGGTCTGATAATTGCTTGTTATTCACAGGCAGAATATGTGTACCAAGGAATTTAGAACTTGTACAGAAGATTTTGAACGAAGCTCATAATGGTACTATGACTGTTCATCCGAGAAGTAACAAAATGTACAATGACTTGAAAAAGATGTACTGCTGTTCGGGAATGAAACGTGATATTTCTAAATTTGTATCTAAATGTTTGATATGCCAGCAAGTTAAAGCTGAGCATCAAGTGCCTTCGGGATTATTACAGCTAGTAACAATACCGAAATAGAAATGGGGGAGAGTTACCATGGACTTTGTATCGGGATTACCCCTATCTCCCAAAAAATAAAGATGTTATTTGGGTAATCGTTGACCGTTTAATGAAGTCTGCACACTTTATTCCTGTACGTATGGATTTTTTTTGGACAAGTTAACAGAGTTATATGTTTCTGAGATTGTTAGATTACATGGGTACCTGTAACATCCCAAAATTGGGCCTAATAGGATTGGGCCCAATGGGCCTTGAGCGTAGGAGTGTTTAAAATTTTGAGAAAAAGAGAATGGCATTATTGCAAATTGGGCCTTAGGAAAAATTTGGTATTTTAGCGCTTTAAGGAGAGATGGTAAGTAGCTTCAAGACTTATAGAAATAAATGAGTAAAGTGCTTGCATAAATGAGCTATAGTAAAGAGGTTAAGGCACCACTTATAGTACCTTGAGGGGAGAGGTTCGAATCACCTTGTGTGCAAATTTTGACTAGCATTTTTGCACTCTTTCCTTAAGTGTCGGTCATGTGGTATTGATGGCAAGTCTGACCTCTTTATTTTTTGGTAAGGTGGCTAGAGAATTAAGGAAAGGTTGAGGTTGGGGAAATGAATCAAAAGGAAAAGGCAAGTAAGGAGAGCAAGTGGCCTATTTCATGGAGAATGCTATGGAAAGAATGGTTGGCATAATGTTGACTCTCATGGCTATGAATTTGGACGATTTTTGGGGCTAAAGAGGTGTTGGCCGAATCTTGTTAGTGTCATGGTAAGAGTTTTGGGTATGGTTTTGGTCAAAACTTCCTCATACCACCTTTGTGACATTTTTTCTTTTCTCTCCAAACTTTCTTTTCTTCTTTGCCAGATTTTAGAACTTTGAGTGTGCATATTTTCTCCCTTTCTTTTCTTTCTTCTGGCCGTATGGACTTAAGCCATTGAGACCTTATTGTGCACCCTTTCTCTTTTGAAAAACCGAAACCTCACAAACCCTTCTTTCCATCTCTCTTCTCTTTTTACAAGATTTTCCAAATACCTTTCTTCTTCTTCTCAAATCAATATTTTTCATAACCGAATATTATTGTTTGTTTCACCCCATAGCCGAATCTTCTATCTCATCCATATTTTCTTCTCAACCGTATTACTACTCATACTTCGATCAATCGATAAGTGATTCATTTCAACATTTTATTTTTCTTCCTCCTCTTAGTGCCGAATTCATACCTTGGTGTGGGATGGCCATATTGATCGAGACCATCACCTTACTTTCTCTCATACGAGATCGTTTTCTTCTTCGTAGTGATATAGAGGGAGGTCGAATACCACAACATCGCCTAATCATCTCCAGTCATAGGACGATCGTGAGAAACGAGATTATAATCGATTAAGGTAAGAAAGATCTTTCATAGTCCATTCGATATCTCCATTTGGTTATTGAGTTAACCGGATTGAAGGTTGGCTAATTGATATTGTTGGTAGGATCGATTCTTGGTGCATCGAGGGAGATCACAATCGTGGTAAGTGGAGTTAGCCTAATAAAGTGTTTCTAGTTACGATTATCGAAGTTGAGACTAACCTTCTATCAACTATAATTATAGGTGTTGGAATCGGTAGAAAGCACAACTCGTAATCAAGGTGTGTAATCCCGTACCCTTCCGAATATATGTTTGAAATGGTGAGTAAATCTCACATCTCTCTGAAATTTTACATGAAATATTCTGTGATTCGGTAGAAATATCGAAGAAAACCGATAACCGGCATCCGTGATCACTCGGACGTGCGTATGCTCGTAGTGGTAAACGTATTTTGTAATAAAATAGTTTCCGTCAAAAACAGTGGCGTGTATTTGAAAAATCACGAAAAATAGGATAAAAAGAAATTATAAAGTGAATAAGATATCAGATTAAAGCTTACTGTGTCTATTCTAATATGGAAGAAATAGAGAAGGAAAAGGAATATTATATTATGAGATATGTTAATTGTAGTGAGACTGGTTCTGAATGACTTCGGGGTATTCTATTCTGTCTTGTAAAAATCGTATAAAATTGTACAAAGTGAATTAAGAGATATAATTGATATGTATGGATTCCTTAGTGAATCTATTTTTAATAGAAACAAGTGGGAGCAGTATATGAAAAGCGTACAGTAAGATATTTGAGATTAAGTTAAGAGAGGTTAGAATCATTGGACAGTGAAACAAGGGAAACTTTAAGGAATAAACTGTATTAAATGGTTAAGCTAAAAATTCTGGAAAAATTATATAGAAAGATATACGAGACTAGTTTCAAGGAAAATTTACGGATTTAGATTTCAAGTTTCCTAACTCGAGTTATAGTCAGTTTAGTCAGTACGATGCAGATGGACAGTTTCGATTTTTATGCCCCAAATTAGTAATTAAGCCTAGGTTGCGAAAATTACCATCATACCCTTAGAGGGTAAATTACCGAATTACCCTTAATGGGCACGATTACCGAATTATGAAAATGCCCTTACGGGCTGAATTACGAAAATGCCCCTAATGGGCCGAATTACGAAATGTCCCTATGGACCGAATTACGAAAATACCCTTTATGGGCCAAATGTGATATGTTGCTATATGGGCCATTTGGTATTTGCTATATGGGTCGTTTGATATTTGATATATGGGCAGTTTGATATTTGATATATGGGCCAAATGTGATATTTGATTTATGGGCCAAATGTGTATTTTATATATGGGCCAAGTGTAATATGAGCTATATGGGCCAAAATGTGATATGGGCCAGATTGTGTAAATTTTTATAATGGGTCATATGTTTGTAATAATTTTATGATTTGATATGAATAATTGAATGTGCATATTATATACATGATTTGCATGGGTTGGGCTATTTGACGAAGAGAAGTTCTGGTAGCTTTGCTACAAAATTCTAATGGCTTCGTGCCCAGTTTGATATATGCTTCGTATCCAGTTTGATATATGGCTTCATGCCCAGTTAATATATGGCTTATTGCCCAGTTTAGTGTGTTGGCGGGGTGGGTGACTAAAGCTCCCCACAGGTGTGTTGGTTGGTACGGGTGGTGTGTAGAGGATGGAAAACTAGGTTTGGTTGGAAAATTGCATAACACATGCATGTTATATATATGATATTATGCTATGATTGTAATGGGCTTAGGCCCAAAATATTGCTATGTGTGTTCCGACCCAGTGGATGATGGTAAGGGGATTATACACTGAGTTCTTGTAACTCACCCCCTCTTTTCTTAATCCCTGTAGGTGATGCTCCGTGAGGTGGACTTGGGCCATGGATGACTTGGTGGAGGCCATACTTCAGAAATGGTGTTATTGAATTTTTAATTTCTATTTCTGTTTATTTTATTATTTTGCTGTTTTGGTTTAAGTTGTAATAAGGCCTCTGAACTATTTTTATTTTTGCTTTATGGTTGGGATGTTTTTATTATTTTTCTTAAATTGTTTAAAACGAGAATTTTTCTAAAAGCGTAAATAAGAGGTTTTCCGAAATTGATTAACAAATGGATTTCAAAATAAACTTTTACAAATATGATTTAACTCGAACTTTCTTTCAAATTATTAACGACATTTTCAAAAGTCAAGGACTTAAAGTTCAATTCCTTGATTGTGATTCATCAATCAATCTCTCAAAAATACTAGTATTTTATCTACGTTTCCGTAATGTTTCAAAATGCTTTTGCAACTCTATTTCAAACGTCACATTTTCATAAATCGTTTATTTCAAATATGTTTTCGCAACCGAAAAGGTTTATTAAAGATAATTATGTTTTCACGTAGACACAATTGCTTAAGTGTTATGGTTTTAACAAAGAGGCTATAATTTTCAAACGAGTTTTTTTTGTGACATGCCAGATTCGGGCCTAACTTCTAGGCCGGGTTTGGGGTGTTACAGTACCAATCTCCATTATTTCTGAAAGAGATCCCCGGTTTACATCCCGATTCTGGAGCAAGTTACAAGAAGCTTTGGGTACACAGTTACATTTCAGTACCGCATTCCATCCTCAAACTGATGGTCAATTCAAATGTGTAATATAGATACTAGAGGATATGCTTCGATGTTGTCTGCTAGAATTCGAAGGTAATTGAGAAAAGTATTTACCTTTAGTTGAATTTACATACAATAATAGTTATCAGTCCAACATTAAAATGGCACCGTATGAGGCTCTGTATGGCCGTAAATGTAGAACTCCATTGTATTAGACAGATCTAAGTGAGAAAAAGATACACGGAGTTGATTTAGTCTGTGAGACTGAAGAAAAGGTAAAGGTGATTTGGGATAGTTTGAAAGCAGCTTCTGATCGTCAAAAGTCTTATGCCGATCTTAAACGAAAAAAGATAGAATTTCAAGTCAAAGACAAGGTATTCTTGAAAGTATCACCTTGGAAGAAAGTTCTCTGGTTTGTCCGTAAAGGAAAACTGAGTCCACGATGCATTGGACCATATGAGATCATAGAAAGAATCAGACATGTTGCATACCGATTAGCATTACCACCAGAGCTTGACAGAATTCATAATGTTTTTCACGTGTCTATGTTGCGACGGTATCGGTCAGATCCTTCACATGTTATATCTCCGACAGAAGTTGAGATTCAGCTTGACATGACTTACAATGAGGAACCGGTCAAAATCCTAGCACGTGAGACAAAAGAGTTAAGAAATAAAAAGGAAGTTTTAGTGAAAGTTCTTTGGAAACGACATGGAATAGAAGAAGCTACCTGGGAACCAGAGGAAGCAATGAGAAAGCAATATCCAAATCTTTTTACTGGCAAGATTTTCGAGGACAAAAATTCTTTAAGGGGGAGAGTTGTAACAGCCTGATTTCAATGATATCGGAACAGTGGTTTCAGGACCATAAATCTGAGTCAGAATGAAATTTATTTTTGTAACACCCCAAACCCGGCCTAGACGTTACGACCGGATCTGACATGTTACATGAAAGGAATGTCTCAAAATTGTGCGTTCGTTAAAAAGTTTGTATCCTTTTTGAAACTCCGTGTTTCGTCGTTTGTTTATAAAAGCCGATTCATTTAATGCCCATTTTACAAAGTTGTTATTAACTTGAATAAAATTGTATTTGTAGTAAAAATCGAGTTTAAGTAACTTTTGAATAAGAAACAATTTATTATCATTTTAGGAAAATCCCATATTGATCATTTAATAATAAGCAGTAACCAAGTTGAAAGCTAAAACCAAATAAAATACCAAAGGCCTTATTACATAACAAAACCCAAATAAAAATAAGTCCAAATAAAAGAAACGAGTTTACGAGAAAACATTGCATGGCCACCACAAGTCCGCCTCAGCTCCCAAATCCGCGATCTAATGATTACCTGCAAAATTAACTAAGGGGTGAGTCATCGAGACTCAGTGTGTAAATCCTCGTCCCGAAGATATAAGCCCTTGCACAGTTTCATATGTAAGTAAGTATGCCATGCAACCCAAAACCTAACCATCCGAACTCCTGTCTCTACCCCGTGTGGTCAAAACCACTAGTGGTCAAAACCACTGGTGACCGAGGTCACAAATAATATATGTGTGGTCAAAACCACTGTGACCGGAGTCACAAATAATATGTGTGGGGCCAACCCACATTGTGGTCAAAACCACTGGTGACAGTCCCGTATCGATATGTGGGGCCAACCCACTGTGGTACCAAACCATTGGGACGAGTCACAAAGATAAAGATATGTGGTACCAAACCACTGGTGGTCAAAACCATTGAGACTTAGTCACAATATTATAATAAGCGGGGCCAACCCACTGTGTGGTCAAAACCAGTGGTGACAGTCTGAAATCATACCTTCCCCCTCCTCTCAGCATACCCATGCAATATGACATTATAATTCGTGTATGCAGTATGTCATGTATGCTAAACATATATCAAATATAAGTATAACATGAATCATCATCATAATCAGATAGATATAAAACAACATAATCACGCTAATCAACCTCTAAGGGTATAACCGTAATTTTACCTACCAAGGGCATTTTCGTAATTACCTTCTAGGGGTATTATGGTAATTTACCCACTAAGGGTATTTCAGTAATTTCGTACCTGGAATGGCCTTTCCGAAGGCCCAATGTCGCCCCGAGCGACTCAACTATCATTTCCGGTCTTTACCAGACTATTGGGCCTAAAACCTGATTTCGGCCCATTCAGGCCCACCCGCTCGTGTGGCCCACCTAACACAAATCCAGCCACTTATATAGGTTCCACCTAGTCTAGTTCACTATTATATCATCATACAATTTATTCCAATTGGGCCCACTTCGGCCCATCGCGGCCCAAGCAGCCCCAACCCACAAGAATACTACTGATGGCCTCAACTATCGCGTCGAAGCCCCACACGTGCGCTCGCACGCTCATGTGGCTACTATTGCTGTGATCGGCACTTCGGCATTTGCCGCTCTACAACTAGAGTAGAGAAGTACACACCTGATAGGAATCTGGTGCTAACCCGCGCTGCGACCACTCCTGTGCCCAGACGCCCACCAAGGTATGTTAACTCTTCTCCTGGAATGCTCTTTATATAGCTAGCTCTTCACCTTCCTTCTTTGTATCTTTCCGATGTGGGATCCCTTCGTCAGTAGAGTTTAAATTCAACTGAAACTCTTGCCGTCCAATCCACAAAATAAATACTCCCTTGCTTCTCATGAGATTCAAACCCAGGCTCCCTTGTAGCATAATCCACGCCGTTAACCACTTGGCCACAAGCTCCTCTTGTGTCTTAAACCATGCGCAGCTAAATTTAAACCTATAGCCAAATTCTAAGGTCCAAGTAAAAAGAAAACCAAAATGCAAAAGCCAAGACTTGAACCTTGGACCTCCTTCCTTACTTATGGCGTCACCCCCTTGTCTCTTATGTGGCTTCACTTTGACACTACACCACACACTCCACTTGTGTCATTTTCCTCCACATTTTATTCTTAAGGCCTACCTGCCAACTTCCAGGGTTTTTTTCACCTAAAACCAAAATTTTCCTAAAGCCAAGTTTGATCCCGGGACTTCATAGAAGCCCCCTAACCTTCCAAAATCACTCACCTAATAAGTCTAACTAGCATTAATGCCGTTCTCAAAAATTTTAAACGCTACTACGCCTAAGGCCCATTGGGCCCAATCCTACTAGGCCCAATTTCAGGATGTTACAATTTTAATATTATTGCATGGTTTGCATTATGATAGGAATGATGTATCAAAATTTCGTAAAGAAAATTTTACCAATTTCATGTTTAATTATAGAAAAGACCAAATTGCATAAAATGAAAAAGTTGAATTCTAGTAGCTAGAAGGGTTAAATAGCTATGGAATTCAAAATTTGAGGTCTTTATATGACAAATAGACCATTAAGAGAAGTTAGTAGATATTTATGATGATTCCTCCATAGAAAATTAGAAAAAGAAAAGGACTAAATTGGAAGTTGAATTAATCAGATATGGAAATAAGCTAATATAATCTTATTTCATCATCTTCCCCAAATTAAAATACATGGAAACTCCAACTAAGAGATAGTGAGTTCAAGGAAGTTGTTTTGGCTCAATTCGGTATGAATTCTTGTCCCGTTTTTAGTAATTTTTATATTTTCGAGTTCGTAGTAACCTAATTTACCTATTTTGGGGAGTTATCAAAGTATAAAATTTTTGACATGGATGTGTATGCTGAAATTTTGAAATTTATGGTATAAAATGAAAGGTTGTT
This sequence comes from Gossypium australe, assembly GCA_005393395.2. Taxonomy (NCBI): domain Eukaryota; kingdom Viridiplantae; phylum Streptophyta; class Magnoliopsida; order Malvales; family Malvaceae; genus Gossypium; species Gossypium australe. Next base: position 89,780,970 of record CM016621.1, on the reverse strand, counting down.
GATAGATAAACAACTTTTGTATAGGAAAATTTCATGAAATCATGTTTTAGGGACTAAATTGTAAAGATGTAAAATTCATGGAAAATTTTTAAATTTTATGAATTTCATGGCCTGTAAATGTTATACAAAAAATTTGATTAGGCTTGGAATAAGGATTAAATTGTATGAATTTCATTTTTCGAGCCTAGGGACGAAATTAGAATTAATTAAAAGTATAAGGGCAAAATGGTACTTTTGCCTAAAATGTGAATTTGAATTGAATATGAATTTCATTAAATTGAGTTAAATTTACTTGTATAGATCCGGATAGACCTTGTACGAAATTGGATCGATGAAAAGAAAAAGTGTCGGATTAGTAGATTCTCATACACGAGCAAGTGTTGAGGTAAGTTCGTGTAACTAAATTGTATATTTATGTGTTTGAATTGAATGTAGTGTATGTGAATTGTTTAATTTTCATGTATATGAAATTGATTACATATCTGATAAACGTTAAGTCCCGTTTGAATAAATGAAATTCGATGGATACAGGATTTCCCGTATTGGTTGTGGTCCTGCATATGTTGTGGATACACCATAGCTCTTACGAGCATCTTGTTATAAGCCCCCTCGAGCGTCACCTTATATGGTTCCTGCGAGCATCCTGATCGGTAGTGATCTTGCATGTGTTGCGGACTACCACAGCTCTTTGTGAGCGTCCTGTTATATAATCGGTTGTGATTCTGCATATATTGTGGACACAAACGCAGCTCTTTATGAGTGTCCTGATATAGGCTCTTTGTGAGCTTCCTGATATGGCTTGCTTGAACTTCATGTTATATGGCTATCTAGAGCTCCTTAATAATAACTCTTCGGAGTTACCTGTTAAGCTCAATGAGCTTCCTGTTTTAAACTCTTATGAGTTTTCTGTTATAGCCCGGATAAGCTTCCCGTTACATGGCTCACATGAGCATCCTGTTTTATGGCTTGAGAGAGTGCTTCTTGATTATGTTCCCTAATTGGTACCCCTGAATATGAATTGACGGATCACTGTTTTGTACACCTCGAGTGTACTACCTGGGTATCCATCGATATTTCAATAATTCGATGGACAAAACTCGTAATGTGAGAAAATATGAGATTTAAATGAATTATATCTCTAATATCCCTGAAATACCTGGAAATCGTTGCACGATGAGCTCATCTGTAACATCCTGAATTTTTAGGCCTATGCGTTTAATGGGTGGATATGTTTAATGTGTTAATTTAAGTGTTAGGGGTCCAAATTGGGCTCAGGCTTAGGTAGAGGCCTTGATTAAAATTATCTGTTTGGGCATTATAGGGTTTAAAAGGTAGTATCTACGTTTAAAATACCAAAGTGGGCTTGTGGCCCAATCTTAGGAGGTGACGCCACACAAGGGAGTAAGGGGCCCAAATTTAAGTTTCATGGAGCCCAATTCTCTTAATTTAAGTTAGCTAAATTTTGGGCATTAGGATTAGGTGGAATGGATGGCAACAAGGCTAAAATTTAGGGGTTTTAATGTTTAAAATATGTGGATAATAAGCAGATAAAGGCTATTATTTAGGAATTTATTTTATGTGGATAATAAGCATATAAAGGCTAAAATTTAGGGATTTTAATGATTAAAATATGTGGATAATATGCTGATAAAGGAGGGAGGAGTTAGAGATAATTAAGTCTCTTTTAGATGAGCTAGTAGATTAAGATAAAGGAGAAAAGATAGGATTTATCTGCAAGGTTAGGTAAGTGCCAAAATTTCTACAAATAGGTGGAATATTTCTTTAATTTCGGCATTTGGGTTTTTCTCTCATTCTTTTCTCTTCTTCTCTGAGTAAAAGCCGAAAACTCCTAAAGTTCCATCTTCCTCTTCATTCTCTGCAAAAGCCGAAATCTGTAAGCCAATTCCCTCACCTTCACTTTGATTCAAAAGCCGAAACTCTTTCCATTCTTTTTCTTCCTAGCCGAAATCTTCAAGTCTCTTCCTTGTTTTCTTTTCTTCTTCTCTTCCTGTCAGAAACCGAAACTCTTCACTCAAGTATTTTAAAAGCCAAAGACACATCAGCCTTCTCTTGTTCATACTTTTTTCGAGATTTTCCTAAAAGCTGAAATCCCTAGATCTCATCTCCTGTGATTGCCGAATTACTTCTGTGGTGCCTACTTGTGCTGAAATCTGAAGGGAACTTTAGTGGAGTCAATCGCATAGATCTCTGAGTTATAGATCGGTAGCACTCGAATCGTGTTACTTTCGAGATTTCAAGGTAAGAAGATCTATTAGTTTCATGTGTAAATTTAGGATTTACTAACCCTTTGCCGAATATAGGAGAGGCCCTATTTTCACATCTTTTTGGCTTTTTGAGCAAAGTTGTAGATCGGTCTAGCAAGGGTATCGACATTAATCAGGTGTGTAACCTTTCTCACTGTTAGACTGTTTGCTAATATATATTCATATGTATAAATCTGCTATACTCTGCTAAATGCCGAAATCCCGGCATAACAAGTGAAAACCCTTGAAGGGTAAAGGCTGATCAACAGGTTAGTGACTTCTGTCCTATTTCAGTGATTATTCCTGTTAAAACGATATGCTTTGTATGACGATTTCATTGTATGCTTGGGGTTGGGAAATTGATGAAAAGGGGAAGTGATCTGTTCTGGTGGCTTTTGCCATTTCAGCCTGGTGACTCTGTCACAAACTCTATTTCTGGTGGCTTTTTGCCATTTCAGCCTGGCGACTCTGTCACAAACTCTGTTTCTGGTGGCTTTTTGTCATTTCAGCCTGGTGACTCTGTCACAACTCTGACGATGAGCAGCACGACTGCCATCAACGGCGTGTAGTGGTGCGGGTTGATTGTAGAAATCCCCTATGGTGTGAACGGCTGGTACGGGAGGCATGTAGCAGATGGAAACTTAGGATTTGGGTTGGGCTTGCATAATTTTTTTTGTTATATATATATATATATATATATATATTAAACTGTTATTCTGTTCTGTGGGGCTAAGGCCCAAATCTAATGATTCATAAGGGTTGCACACTGAGTCTAGCGACTCAACCAATTTCTTAACGTTTTCAGGTAGCACCTAGTGCATCGGACCGGGCTGGAGAGGAGCGCAAGGTGGCCATGCAAAAGAACTCTTGGATTTAACAAGAAGAATCCAGTTTATTATTTTATATTTTTATTTAATGAGTTTTAAATTTTATTGTAATAAGGCCATGGGCCACTAGACTATTATTTATGTTTTGGTTTTATGTTGGGCTTTTATTACTGGGCTTTTAAGTTTTATGTTTTAAATTAAGTTAAGACATGTATGAAATTATAGTTTTTATTTAAAATTCACCAAGGTAATTTATAACTTTATATTTTGTATGAATTAATGAATTATTAAGTTTTCGGTATAAATGTTTAAACCTAGTAGTTGTTTTCCAAAATGCGACATGTTTTGTAAAATCCCTTAAGTGACATACCAGATCCGGTTGTAGCGTTTGGGCCGGGTTTGGGGTGTTACAAATTGGTATCAGAGCCCGGTTCAAAACTCGACTCTAAAGGTTTTGGGCTCAAAACGTTTTCTGAAAATGGGCTTTTGAAATATGCATGTTTTTAAGTGATATCAGGTCTGTTAGCTCAGCATGGCACCTGCGTCTCCAGCCCAAGTCCGTCAGGTAAGTATTCTAAACCATTGTGTGATCTATATGTGGGCTTGATGGGCTTTATGGGACGTAGATTAGTTAGATTAGAACTTGATGGACTTTAGGCCTAGCTGAAACAACTCCTAAATTCTCATAAGACATAATTTCACTAAACAAACTCGTGAACGAGTCGCAAGACTAGGGTGTGGCAACAGGCATACGCATGTCTAGGATTGGATCCGGAAGAGCCTGGTACTTAAGCAGTCCTAGTGACTCATCTCCTCTTCGCTGGAATCCTACCTGGTGCGTAATGACTGTTCACCCTAGCCACGAGGATTTGTTGACGGGCCAAAATCTATAATTAAAACCCGAAAGGGACCAGCCACATTATTTTTACAAAATTACCAAAATACCCCTGATTTGTAAAATTACCAAATCACCCTTGATTTGTAAAATGACCAAATTATCCTTGATTTGTAAAATTATCAAATTACCCCTGATTTGTGAAATGACCAAAATACCCATGATTTGTAAAATTACCAAATTACCCTTGATTTGCAAAATGACCAAATTATCCCTGATTTGTAAAATTACCAAATTACCCCTGATTTGTGAAATGACTAAAATACCCTTGATTTGTAAAATTACCGAAATACCCCCGGATTACAAAATTATCAAAATACCCCCGGATTACAAAATTACCGAAATACCCCTGGATTGCAAAAAATACCAAAATACCCTTATTTCATGAAATCAGCAAGGAACTCTATTTTGAAAATTACGAAAATACCCCTGTAGGATAAATTGCGAAAACACCCCTGGGTAGTGAAATGGCGAAAATACCCCTCCAAGATGAATGTAGGTTTGTGGATGTACTTGTATGCTAATGTTTGATGACTGAATGTGTGCGCTTCCTGGAATTAGAAGGTAAACTTGAGACTGAAACTGTAGATAGGTTCGAATTTGAAAAAAACTACCTCTAAAATTGCTATTCATAAGACTATTCGTGGTTAATCAGTGAAAGAAATTAATAATTCATAAAATTTCTAATTCCGATAATACGAGAATCAACGATGAGTGCTAGAAGAGGAAGAAGAGGCCGCGACCGATGCCGTGGAAGTGTTAGGACTGATGTGCTGACTCAACTAGTTAGGGAGGTACTGATGGAGGTTAAAGAAATCGGTGAAACACTTCGGGTTGGGTGCGTGGACTGTAAGAAAAAAAGAGATCGTAGTTTTCTAGGGTTACAGTCTCGTTCTATGAAGCATGTTAAGGTACGTCCAAACTTCCGGATTTGCGAATATTGCAGAAAGCGTCATCCGGGTGAATGTTGAAGGAAGTCAGGAACGTGTTTAAGATGCGGGTCTGAGGAGCATAAGGCTCGGGATTGTTCAATCACTATTAAGTCGGGAATGTTTTGTGTGGATGCTATATTTTTGGGTATAGAAACTGTATGCGTGCAATGTTTATATATTATTAAATTAGAGTGGGCAGCGAAAGCATAGTGGTGAGACTTGGGTAGTACGATTAATAGTTAGTTGGAAATTTCGAGGACGAAATTTCTTTAAGAGGGGTAGAACTGTAACATCCTGAATTTTTGGGCCTATGCGTTTAATGGGTGGATATGTTTAATGTGTTAATTTAATTGTTAGGGGTCCAAATTGGGCTCAGGCTTAGGTAGAGGCCTTGATTAAAATTATCTGTTTGGGCATTATAGGGTTTAAAAGGTAGTATCTATGTTTAAAATACCAAAGTGGGCTTGTGGCCCAATCTTGGGAGGTGACGCCACACAAGGGAGTAAGGGGCCCAAATTTAAGTTTCATGGAGCCCAATTCTCTTAATTTAAGTTAGCTAAATTTTGGGCATTAGGATTAGGTGAAATGGATGGCAACAAGGCTAAAATTTAGGGGTTTTAATGTTTAAAATATGTGGATAATAAGCAGATAAAGGCTATTATTTAGGAATATATTTTATGTGGATAATAAGCATATAAAGGCTAAAATTTAGGGATTTTAATGATTAAAATATGTGGATAATATGCTGATAAAGGAGGGAGGAGTTAGAGATAAGTAAGTCTATTTTAGATGAGCTAGTAGATTAAGATAAAGGAGAAAACATAGGATTTATCTGCAAGGTTAGGTAAGTGCCGAAATTTCTATAAATAGGGGGAATATTTCTTCAATTTTGGCATTTGGGTTTATCTCTCATTCTTTTCTCTTCTTCTCTGAGTAAAAGTCGAAAACTCCTAAAGTTCCATCTTCCTCTTCATTCTCTGCAAAAGCCGAAATCTGTAAGCCAATTCCCTCATCTTCACTTTGATTCAAAAGCGAAACTCTTTCCATTCTTTTTCTTCCTAGCCGAAATCTTCAAGTCTCTTCCTTGTTTTCTTTTCTTCTTCTCTTTTCCTGTCAGAAACCGAAACTCTTCACTCAAGTATTTTAAAAGCCAAGGACACATCAGCCTTCTCTTGTTCATACTTTTTCCAGGATTTTCCTAAAAGCCGAAATCCCTAGATCTCATCTCCTGTGATTGCCGAATTACTTCTGTGGTGCCTACTTGTGCTGAAATCTGAAGGGAACTTTAGTGGAGTCAATCACATAGATCTCTAAGTTATAGATCGGTAGCACTCAAATCGTGTTACTTTCGAGATTTCAAGGTAAGAAGATCTATTAGTTTCAATGTGTAAATTCAGGATTTACTAACCCTTGGCCGAATATAGGAGAGGCCCTATTTTCACATCTTTTTGGCTTTTTGAGCAAAGTTGTAGGTCGTTCTAGCAAGGGTATCGACATTAATCAGGTGTGTAACCTTTCTCACTGTTAGACTATTTGCTAATATATATTCATATGTATAAATCTGCTATACTCTGCTAAATGCCGAAATCCCGGCATAACAAGTGAAAACCCTTGAAGGGTAAAGGCTAATCAACAGGTTAGTGACTTCTGTCCTATTTCAGTGATTATTCCTGTTAAAACGATATGCTTTGTATGACGATTTCATTGTATGCTTGGGGTTGGGAAATTGATAAAAAGGGGAAGTGATCTGTTCTGGTGGCTTTTGCCATTTCAGCCTGGTGACTCTGTCACAAACTCTGTTTCTGGTGGCTTTTTGTCATTTCAGCCTGGTGACTCTGTCACAAACTCTATTTCTGGTGGCTTTTTCCCATTTCAGCCTGGTGACTCTGTCACAAACTCTGTTTCTGGTGGCTTTTTGTCATTTCAGCCTGGTGACTCTGTCACAACTTTGACGATGAGCAGCACGACTGCCATCAACGGTGTGTAGCGGTGCGGGTTGATTGTAGAAATCCCCTATGGTGTGAACGGCTGGTACGGGAAGCATGTAGCGGATGGAAACTTAGGATTTGGGTTGGGCTTGCATAATTTTTTTTGTTATATATATATATATATATTAAACTGTTATTCTGTTCTGTGGGGCTAAGGCCCAAATCTAATGGTTCATAAGGGTTGCACACTGAGTCTCGCGACTCAACCAATTTCTTAACATTTTCAGGTAGCACCTAGTGCATCGGACCGAGCTGGAGAGGAGCGCAAGGTGGCCATGCAAAAGAACTCTTGGATTTATCAAGAAGACTCCAGTTTATTATTTTATATTTTTATTTAATGAGTTTTAAATTTTATTGTAATAAGGGCATGGGCCACTAGACTATTATTTATGTTTTGGTTTTATGTTGGGCTTTTATTACTGGGCTTTTAAGTTTTATGTTTTAAATTAAGTTAAGACATGTATGAAACTATAGTTTTTGTTTAAAATTCACCAAGGTAATTTATAACTTTATATTTTATATGAATTAATGAATTATTAAGTTTTCGGTATAAATGTTTAAACCTAGTAGTTGTTTTCCAAAATGCGACATGTTTTGTAAAATCCCTTAAGTGACATACCAGATCCGGTTGTAGCATTTGGGCCGGGTTTGGGGTGTTACACCATCTTTGATTTCATGATAATCATGTGAATTTCATGACTAACTTGTTTGATGGATGCATGTGTTTAGGCAATTGGCCAAAATGTTCTGGATGCATGTATGTATACTTACATTGAATGAACATGATTGATAAGTTAAATTCTTGTTATATGAACTTACTAAGCATTAAATGCTTACTTTGTTTATTTTCTCTGTTTTATAGTACTCAGAAGCTTGTAAATATTGGAGCGGGTCAGAGCAAGATCACACTATCCTTCAGCTCAATTTGGTATAATTAGCAAAACTACTTTTGGTATAATGGCTTGTATAGGCTAAGTTAGACCAAATGATGAAAGTTTTTGGTTGTAAATAGCCATTGGAATGGCTAGTGATGATATGTTTTGTGTGTATATATACATGAGATGGTACTATGTTGATATGAGTATGCACGAAATGGTATAATAGGTACAAGCATATTTAAATGAATGTTTGATCAAAAAGGTAAGATGGATACTTGAACATCTGTAGTATTATATCATGTATAAGATTGGTTTTGGACTGGTTTTAATGTCTTGGATTGTTTGGTGCATGTGTTTTGGAACATTGATGTAGGTGGAAAACAAGTTTGGGTGAGAAATAAGGATTAGAAAGAGCCTTATTTTGTCCGCACGGGCAGAGACACGGGCGTGTGTCTCAACCATGTGTGACACACGACCATGCGTACGGGCGTGTGGTTTGGCCGTGTGTCCCCTGCATCTTAAATTTCACACGGGCAGAGACATGTGTAACAGCCCAATTTTGAGTCTAGTCAGAACAGTGGTTTCGGGACCAAAAATCCAATGAAGAAAAATTTATTTTTATTATATTTTATGGTCTACAGTTTTATGAAATGATTTTGTGAAAATTTCATTCGAAAATTTTGATGCTTGGGCACTCAATTTAGTTAAAAGGATTAAATTGTAAAAAGTGCAAAATTTGAGTTCTATATGTTAAAGGTGTCCAATTACTGTGAGATCTTAAATTAGAGGTCCTTAAATGGTAATTAGACCATTATACTTCATAATGGACAAAAATGGACATGGTTAGATGAATTTCCAAAGTTTTACATTAAGGGCATTTTGGTAAACTAGTAATTAAATGAATTAATAAGTAAAATAAAAATCAAATTTTGTCCATCTTCTTCCTCCCTTGGCCGAAACTTTGAAGAGAACCATAGCTAGGGTTTGTTAAGCTTTCAAGCTCGATTATTAAGAAAAGCAAAGTTCGGGTCTAGATCGGGGGAAAACCAAAGTGTTTGACAATTAGGTCCATTTCCGCCATTTTTTTATCGAAGTAAGTTTGTATGTTAATAATGCAATGTTATATTTGTATTTTAATGCTTTGATATTGCATGGATTGTATGATTGATTCTATGAGCATATTCGACGAAGTTTCAGCAGGCGAGAAAATCCCGGTTGAACCTTAGGAATAGATTAGGATACAAGTGACATGTCACTAGAAACCCATGTGATTATGTGATTTATGTGTCCCAGGTGCTAGTCTAGTACGTCCTACCGGTGACTGGGTATACTGGCATATGTTGTGGATACTTGATAGCTTGTGTGAGCAGCACCGCGTAGCTACGTCTCGACTGACAGCTTATGTGAGCAGGCCCGTGGATAGCTCGAGAGCGAGCCTATATGTGTTATGAGATTTGTGGTAGCTTTGGCTACATATGTGACACTTATGAGCAAAGTTTTCCATGTATCCGATAGTATTCCAAGTGGTTCAGTGGGTATGTCAAAGATGAGAAAGTATGTGAATATGTTACGAGTTGGTACAGGTATGTACGTAAAACTCAAAGGCAATGAACTTGGTATATGATGAACCATTGGTAAGAATGTGATTGACTAAGTTATGCCCATGAAGTTTTAATAACATTTATATTGATATATGTTATGTTATTCATATGGAAAACGTATAATTAATGTTTTTTATTATTTGCATATAAACTTACTAAGCATATAGCTTACCCCCTTTCTTTCCCTTATCTTATTGTGTTACCAAGCTAGCTCGGGATCGGAGATCGTCGAAAATTTGGATCACACTATCAAACACTCTCATTTTGGGTATTGATGATTTTAGTATTTTGAAAGTATGGCATGTATAGGGACTTATTCATTTTGTTGTATGAGTCATTATGATTGTAGCTAATGTGTTGGTTTGTAATTGTCAAAGGCTTGTTGGGATATTTGGCCATGTAAATTGGCTTATTTGGGCTAACATGGTTGTAAGCCTAAGTATATTTATATATGTACCAATTGCTTTGGTGATATAGTCATAGTATGCTTGGTGAATGATGGAAGTGTGATTTATGACATGAATGTGAAATGTTTGACAATGTGGTCTATTGAAGAGATGATAAAGTGGTGTACAATTAGGTATCTTGAATGCAGACAATTGTGGCTTAATAATTGTTGTGAGTACGATAGATGTTGATATTGTGTTGGCATGTGTTAGTCATAATTGTGGGTGCTTTGGGTTGCTTAAGTATGTTATGTTTTGTGCCTTTGAATTGGTGTAAGTGTATATGTGAATAAGGGTGGCAAATGGCTTGGTAAATAGCCTTTATTTTGTCCACGCGGGTAGACACACGGGCGTGTATCTAGGCCGTGTATGACACACAGTCTGCCCCACGGGCATGTGTTCCAGCCGTGTGTCCTCTGCACCTTAATTTTGAGAAACAAAATGTCCAAAATTGAGCACACGGGCAAAGACACGGGCGTGTGTCTCAGCCGTGTGTGCTACACGGCCTAGCACACGTGCGTGTGGCATGGCCTTGTGGCACAAGTTAGAGAGCACCTTAAATTGAACACGATCTGTATCACAAGCGTGTCCCAAGGTTACACGGGCATGTCCCTTAGACCACCTGGGCGTGTGAGCAATGCAGTTAGAAAAAATTTTCTAAATTTTATAAAAATTCCTAAGTTCTCAATTTAGTCCCGAACCACTTCCAATGCATGTTTTGGGCCTCGTAGGCTCGTATTAGGGACTTTATGATTGAATACAAGTGGTTTTAATTTGGACGCAACTTTTATGTCTCGGAATTGCGTGAATCCTTGTGTGGTAAGTCCGGTAATGCCTCGTGCCCTGTTCCGGTGTTGAATACGGGTAAGGGGTGTTATAGTGTGTCTCAGCCGTGTCTGTCACAAGGCCTAGCACACGGGCGTGTGGATGGCCGTGTGACCCAAGTTAGAGAGTTACATAGGCTGGGACACGACCCTGTGCCTCACATCGAACTCCCACACGACCTGAAACACTGGCGTGTCACTTGGCTGTGTGAGCCACACGGCCTACCCACACGAGCATGTGTCCCCTGCATCTAAGAAAAATTTTGAAATTTTGCAAAAAATTCTCTGAGTTCTCGATTTGGTCCCGACTTATTTCTATTGCAAAAATTGGACCTCGAGGGTCCATTTAAGGGACAGTATGATTGATTATGAATGATTTTTTTATATGAATAGTAAACGATAGATTTAATTATATTTGATCTGTAAACTCTAGTATTGCTCCATAACCCTATTCCGGTGACGGATATGGGTTAGGGGTGTTACAGAGTCACCTTAGGAAGAATAAATTACTGAAGCATCTTCACCATACGAGATATACCTGATTATTAGACAGCCATAGATATTCAAATTAACATTCTTGGTGTAACACCCCTAACCCGAAACCATCGTCGGATTAGGGCTAAGAGGCATTACCGGACAATAGGATCATTTCACAACTCATTTACGACAAAAAGTCAATCATCATCATAATACATCAAACATAAACAAGTAGTCCCTTATTAAGGTGTATAAGACCTTAAACACATGCTAGAGAGGGTCGGGACTAAACCGAAGCACATACAGAATCTTCATGGAAATTTAAAACTTTTCTAAGTTTCAGGAGATACACGCCCGTGGGGGTAGGCTGTGTGCCTCCCACAGCTGCTAAACACAATCGTGTGTCCTCCCCGTGGTCGAAACTGACCTTTGCTCCACGGCCACCAAGCACGCTCGTGTACTTTGGCCATGGTCGATCCTGTCAAAACCACACGGCTACCAGGCACGTCCGTGTGCCGTGGCTGTGTACTCTTAGGCCATATACTGACTTACGCCCACGGTCACTAGGCACGCCCGTGTGCCACAACCGTGTGGCAAAAATAGGCCATTTGCAAGGCCAAAATGCCACCCACATGGGTCAATCCTACAAGCACATTTGAACATCTTTAAACACACAATTTGACAACCAATCTCATGTCCAATAATCATCACATCATCACATATAATCTCATTCCTAAGCATGCCATTTATAAAACCAAATTACATATAAATCTAGGTATAAATCATCCATAACTTCACTAAATCACTAAGGCATTAATTCATCATTGAACTCACCATTTATAAGCTAATTCATTACCATCATGCTCTATCAAAATATGCACCAAATACCATATTCAATCATGCACATTACCAACATTTAGCTATCCATATCATATGGCTATTTACACATCTCAAATATGAGTCAAAACAACTAGCCTATACATGCCATATTTCAACTATGTACATCTTTCCAAAAGTACCAAAATAGAATGCCGATAGTGTGATTGAGATGCTGATGATTCCCGGATCCGAGCTAGCTTTACTGACACTGCAAAGTAGAGAAACAAATCACACAGTAAGCTTTCCAAAGCTTAGTAAGTTCATAACAAAATACATTAAATCAAAACATATCATCACGTAGATTATCTCATAATCTAATATCTCATATCATCCGAAGCAAGTAATTTCAATTAACCTTCCATAAACTCATTCGTAATTTCCTCAACCACATAGGTTTCGAACGTACCTTAGCCAACACTTAGTTGTCAAATATTTAAGCTAATTAGTACTCCTGAATCACTTCGATTATCATTCGTCCCTTCTTCAGTTTATTCACACACTTAGTGCCTAAATAATTAACTGAAGCTTAATTTGCACCGCACACTTAGTGCATCCATATCAAACCGATCTCGACTCGGTATCGCACACAGTGCCAATCACAAAGCCGAAGCTTATATTACTCCGCACACACAGTGCTATTTATTTTGGTCACATTTCCGAATACGCACACTTAGTGCCACGTAACATCGAGCGCTTACATAGCATTCTTAATGTATTAATTCCATACCATTCATTCCAAACATTAAGCATAGCTAAATATAATACACATATTATGTCCGAACTTACCTCGGACGTCGAACTATTGATACGGTTGATTAATCGAGCACTTTATCTTTGCCTCGATCTCGATCCGAACTTCTTCTTTCTTGGTCTATACACATTCAAATTAAATCCATTCAATCACAAAATCATTCATTTTAGTCTAAACACACATATTTAGGGCATTTACAAAATAGCCCTCACATTTTTACATTTCGAAACTTTAGTCCCTATTTCACAAAATCATCAAATACACAAAATTTTAATACACATGTGCTTACTTCCCCTGCTAATACAAGCCCACACTTTTATTTATTTCACAATTTAACCCTTCAATTTCTCATTTTCTCAATTAAGTCCAAAATACTTAATGTCACCAAAAATCTCAATACAAACTAGGTTAATCCAACACCAAATTTTCATATTTTACTATCAACTAGCACATAGCTCAAACATTCATCAATGACTCATCTTAACAACATCATCAATTCACAAAATTTCAACATGGGTTAGCTAGAGCACGAAGCAATGATTATGAAAACGTAGAAATTATCAAAAACCAAGCTAAAATCACATACCAATTTGTGCCTAAGCTTGCCGAAACCTCAAAACTTCCTAGCCCTTCTTTCTTTTCTATTTTCGGTGAGTAAAAAGATGAATACTCATCTCATTTTATGTTTTGTTTTACTAATCTTATATTATTAATTCGATTACAAAAATGACCTTTCATTAAACATATATAACATATATATAATGAGGCCATTCATGACTTTTACCATACTACTATCTAAATATTGGCATTATTGCCTCATAAGGCCTCCACATTAATAAAACAACAACACTTAAGTACTTCAAAATCAGCACATAGCTTTTACTCTTTACGCAATTGAGTCCTTTCTCTTAATTAAACACACAATCAATAAAATCTTCACACAGAATTTTCACACAGACTATGTCACATACTATTCACACAGAAAATAATATTAAATTATCATTCCGATCTCGAATTTGTGGTCTCAAAACCATTGTTCCGAATAGGGTCTAAACCGGCTGGTTATACTTGGACTCTTTAAATATTCATTTGATCCAATTAAAAAACTAGGTTGATGAAATTATACAACCTAATGCAAAAGAAAAGGCCCGAAGTGTCCAATTGAGGAGGAAAGGATCACAAGCCTAGGGCAACCTAAACCGTCCATTCTCTTGCCCAAATTAGCATCCAAGGTTGATTAAAAATATTTATAAAACAACCCATAGACTTCTTCACATAATTTTTCCAACCCCTCTACTTTTCAAGCCTTTTCCTTTTCAAGCATCAAGGTAAACTTAGCAAACCGTTCAACCCCTTCTTCCTTCATTCAAGGTTGGCCATTTGAGGGAGAAAATTAAGGCTCCTAAATGATATTTTTAGCCATCTCCATCTAGTATAAATAGGTCCCCTATTTGGCTTTCAAAATCATCCAATTCATTCATTAATTCTTTATTCTTTCCTCTCCATTTGTTCTCTATTTTCTCTCCTTTCCATTCCCTATTTCTTCTCTCTTGAAAAAGAGCTTTGTATAGCTTTGAGAGTAGCCCTATTCGACTATATTGAGATTTTGCTTAGTTGTAACGGCAAGAAAGAAGAACAAAAGGATAAAGCAATTTATGCCTCAGGGATCTTCCAGAATTGACTAGAGTTTCTTCTTCCCTTTTGATCTTTTATTTTTGTTCAATTCATAAACATAATTGCAACTGAGTCTTTGATTTTCAATATAATCATGATCGCTTAAATTCGTTAGTGTTAGAATGATCTAATTTTTGTAGTTTGTTTATCCAATTCTATCAAAACGTGTTTTGTGCTTTCGGTCTTTTTACTCATGCAAGTAAAATCATGATTAAATTTCTTATGCATGTTTAATGTGAAGAAATGTATGAATTAATTAATTAACCTAAACAATATTTTAATTAATGAACAAAATACTTGTGTGGTGTATGTTTAATCATGTAGGGATTAAATTTTTTTGTAATAATACCAAAACTATTATTACCTTACATAACCCTGTAATATATTTTGCTTATGAAATTTTAAGTCTATTAAATATAGAAATATGTGAGATAGGTTTAGAAATTAAACACGTTTAATATTTTTATTCAAATTAGGTAAGGTTAGTAAATGATCGATTTTGCCACGGAATCTTCGTAACATCTTTTAACAATGTGGATAATTCTAAGCTAGGAAGAATGATTATTCTAACACAAGCATGCTATTGTGATAACTCTTAAGACTTGAATAACTTTTTTGAGTTTATTTTAATTTACATGCTTACGTAATCGATAGTTAATTAAATTAGTAATCCACTCTAATTATTTGCACCACATTTTTAAACCTTATTATTTTTCCATCACCAATTTTTTCAAGTTATAATTTTTCATAAAGAATTACTTAATAGTCCCAGTGGAGACGATACTTGATACTTATCACTTTATTACTTATCAATGACTGTGTACACTTGCACATTTTTTTTGTTCCACTAATTGTAATTAAATAATTGAAGTTCAGTGTAAGAATGAAATTAATTAGTCATCATGAATTTGTTGAATCAGACAATTAAAAATATTTTCTCATAAATTCTAATAAGGTAAAGTTGTCATTACTTTAACAAAATTAGAATTTGGTTGAGAAAATAATTGACAAAGTAAGTTAGTTATTAAATTAATTGATTAAATAAATAATATTTTGAGAAATATAAAATGAATATTGGGTTGATTAAAAGTTCAGATAACATATATAACTAGATCTGATACATGAAGGGCCTAATTAAGCCTTGTTACATATAAAGGGCGGCAAACCTTTGCATTCTCTAGTGCATGTCGTTGTGACACTTCTATTTAGAGTAGAAGTTGTATTTTCTTTTAAAATATTATTATTTAATTGGATAATATTTGATAAGAACTCTTTTATCTATTCTCTAAATAGGAATTATGTGTTGAATTATTCATACACATTATTAGTGTTGTTATTTTGTTAAAAAAAGTTAAATTTTTTTATAAAATAAATTTTATTTTATGATAAAAAAGTATAGTTTTTCTATTATAGAGGGGATTAATTTTCTTAT
This sequence comes from Gossypium australe, assembly GCA_005393395.2. Classification (NCBI taxonomy): domain Eukaryota; kingdom Viridiplantae; phylum Streptophyta; class Magnoliopsida; order Malvales; family Malvaceae; genus Gossypium; species Gossypium australe. The sequence goes on along the minus strand of CM016621.1, from coordinate 89,765,102 downwards.
TGAAAGTTAATAAAAATTCTCATTTTATGTGTTTGGTTCGTGTTGTTTGAGCTCATATCCAAGCATATTGTAGTTTGAGAATAGTAAAGAATGTGGTTCAGATGAAAGCCGAGACTGACTTAATCACCTCGTACAAAGCACATATATAATTTTAATTAAGTATTTATTCCTACAAATATCAAAAGGTTGGATTTAAAAAAAATTAAACTTTTGTTTTATCTAAAAACATTATTTTCTAAATTAATTTTTTTAACATTTTCCTCAATACCCGATTCATCCATCGCCATAATCCAAGCACCCCTACAATTTGCTCTTTGCCTTCCTCTAAGCGAGGCGAACCGCCCAATACCACTTGGCCACTATCTTCTCCAACTTGTCTATTCTTAGCATCAACTCTACTGCTATTTGCTAAAAATGTATATACTGCTCACTAAGAACATAGATACTACTTTACAGCTCGCTAAAAACGTAACTATATATACTGCTCAATAAGAATCACTATAGGAAAACAAACTTTTTACGGCATTTTTTTTGGCCTGTAGCGGCGCTAAAACTAATTGCGGCGCTTCCACAAGCATCGCAAAAGACGTCGCTGTAGAAAACGTCGCTAAAATTCGTGGTCTCTAGCGGTGCTTTTTAAAAAATGCCGCTAAAAGTCATGGCCTTTAGCGGTGTTTTTTAAAAAGCGCCGCTAAAGACTAGGACCTTTAGCAGCGTTTTCTTTAAAGGCGCTGTAAAAAGTCGTGGTCTTTAGCGGCGCTTCTGTAGAAAACGCCGCGAAAGATCACGACTTTTAGCGACGCTTTTATAGAAAATGCCGCTAAAGGTCCTGGTCTTTAGCGGCGCTTTTTTTACAAACGCAGCTAATTTGTCATGAAAAATAAAAAAAATTAAAATATAGAAAAAAAATTTTTGCATTACTATTGGATCTCCAATTTGCTTGGTACCAAAACACCACAATCTATGTAACATCAATCTACATTTTTTCCTTCAATAAATGACCAAAAAAGGGAAAAAAATACAAAAAAGGGACTATCAAAAACAGTGATAAGTTGCATAACAGATGAGCTCATTGTTGCAATCTTAACTAAGCCTACATCGAAAATATCTTAAGTCCAGAATAAAAGATAAAAGACAATATATAAAGAGGCATTTATATTCAATATCTAGAAGGCTCTAGCATCTAGCTATTTATTTTAAGACATAAGAGGGGAAGCCTTTTTTTCTGAACCATTGATAAAAGTAAGGCACAGAGCTTACAAAAGGCAATTAAAAACTTCCGATAGCCTTTCCTTCGATATGGAGGAAGGGTGAGGATACATGCCAAATTATAGGATTCCTCTGAATGCTTTTCCTACATGATCAGATGCAAAATGCTAAGATATTTGACAGTCTAAATGACTAAGACATGGTGCAGATAACAATGAAATAATAATAAGGATTGGCAACATTCTAAGCATTCCAGGTGTAACGACTACAAAAAGTTTTACCGAACATGCTATGGGGTTGAATAAGAAACTTAAAGTCCCAAAATACACAGAGAATAAATTTTACTACTTGAAAACTTCTAATATGATGACAATAAGGTCAAGAAATGTTGTATGCACTCCATGCCACCAGAGTTGGTACATTGCAACTACAAAGTATTAGAACAGCCTTAGACATAAAAAGTTTTGTTATAACCTCCACACAGTGTCAAATTATAAGCAACAAAAATTCAGTAGAAATTAATTACCTTGGAAAAGTATCCAACCATGTGGCAACCTCGATCATCACATTCACACAAAACATAGAATAGAAACAGGTCAACATCGTAATAAAGGGTCTTGTGGTCAAGGAACAACTTCACCAAATAACAAAGATTCTGCCCATAAACTTTGTTCTTTTTGCCATCAACCTGTTTCAAAATATTTGAACAAAGGAAGATAAATGTCAACAAAGGCTAAAGATCTGCAACATTCTACAACATGACATTTTGTAGCAGGAGCTAGAAAAAAAAAAGAAAAATGGTGAAAATTATTTCTACACTAGTAAGCCAAAGTTGAAAAATAATTGTCTCAACACAACATTTTTCAAAGTATCATTTAAAAAGATCTCAAGATTATTGGATTTTACATACAAAGAAAGATATGTGAAAATTGAATTTACAAAAGCAAAAACAATAGGGTAGGGTCGAAGAAAGCCGCAACAATATAGATTTTACTTAATTAGATCAAGGAAAGGCTATTTCTTTTTTTTTTTTTGTAAACCTTGGCACAGAAAGTAGTAGCAGTAAAAGCTATTCAAGAATATACCTCAAACATTGATAGGGTACCACTTCGATATATTTCGTCCCCAGGGGGATGCTTCAAATCACACTTCCTCTACGGAGTAGCATGAAAACAGAGAGTTAATATTGATTCTGCTCCATTTGTAACTTGAGGCAATCTGATGAAGAGGCAAAACTCAAAAGACAGTTTTTCACTATAAAAATCCAAAAGCAATTTTTTAAGGCAGCAATATCCTGCATCTGTACCACATTCCATCCTATCCCTAGCATGATAAAGAAAGTACATAACAAAATAAATGAAGGCATAATATAGGAAATTACACTAGGGAATGAAATTTAAGATGAGTTAACATCATGGGAAAATATTACTGCTGCAATACCTTGGTCTTAAAACACAATGGCCATAAAACCATTGATAATCAATTGTAACATCCCGAAATTGGGCCTAGTAGGATTGGGCCGATTGGGCCTTGGGCTTAGGAGTGTTTAAAATCTTCAAGAATATGAGAATGGTGTTATTGCAAATTTGACTTATCAGTTAAGTGGATTTGGAAGGTTATGAGGTTTCTATGAAGTCTCGGGTTTAATTGGGCTTTAGGAAAAATTTGGTATTTTAGCACTTTAAGGAGAGATGGTAAGTAACTTCAAGACATATGGAAATTTATGAGTAAATAGCTTGCATAAGATGAGCAAGTAGTAAAGGGGATATGACGTTATGTGTGTTCCTTGAAGGGAAAGGTTCGAATCTCCTAGCATGCAAATTGGGAGCTTTTATTTTTTTTTTGGTTTTTCCTAGCATGTGTCGGCCAAGCATCAAATATGGATAAGATGGAAATTTTTTTATGGCAAGAAGACTTAAGGTTATGGTAAGCATGAAATAAGGGATAGAATTGCTAGACTGTGGGGATATAATTTCTTTAACTTTGGGAAAGTAGAGGATTACAAGGCATGTATCTAGGTGGATGTTTTGGAAATTATTTCATGGCCATTTTGACCATGAACATGGACGGCATTATGGACAAAAGGGGGGACCGAATTTTGGTGATTAGTTTTGGAAAAGTTAGTAGCTTGAGAGAGTTTTCATTTTGGTCATTTTGCTCTTCCAAAAACATTTTCTTTTCTCTCATCTTTTCCTCTTGGCCGAATGTGCATTGTGAGGTTTAGGCAATTCCTTGTGCGATTTCTTTCTTGATAGCTTTTGTGTTCTTTTTCTTTTGAGACCGTAAACCAAATAAGTGACCATTCGTGCATCTCTCTCTTTTGATCATCTCTCCCTTCTCTTTATTTTGTTTAGGCCGAACCTCTCATTCCTTTTATTTCACCTTGGCCGAAACTTCAAAAGACCATAAGGGTCATTTGTTTCTTTTCTTTTCTCTATTTTGCTTAGGCCAAATCTTTCTCTCCCAAAAGTTCACCATTGCCGCAACACCTTAAACCTCTTATCTCTCTCTTCTTCTTTTTGTTAAAGCCGAATCTCCCTCTTGTCATCAAGCCAACTCGCATCACACTCCATCCCCTTCATTTCTTCTTTTCATATTTCATCAAAAGCCAAGAACATTTAACCATTTGTGTTTTGGTCATTCTTTTTCTGTAAGAATCTCTTCTAGGCTAATCTCTTTTCCTTTACCTTTCTCTGATTGTCGAAAATCAAGACTCTAATCCTCCTAGTTTCTTTGACCGAATCATGAAGGAAAGTTTCGGGGTTCTTTTGTAGCCGATGTTTAGGGGGAGATCATTCGGGATTTAAATATCCAAGGATTTCGACAAACTCCATAGGCAAGTGACGATTTTCGGAATTTAATCGAAGTGTTAAGGTAAGGATTTTTATATTACTTGTTATATCGTTTTAGATGGACTACTAATCGATTTCGTTTTAGGGGACTCTATCGCTCGATTATTATTATTTTTCCGTGAACGTTAGATTTTGGGGCAATCAAGAATGGGTTCGAAAAGAGCAGTAAATAGTGTTTGGAAGAGGGGTGGTTCTGCTATACCCTCAAATTTCAAACGAAGGGCTGTGTCGGGAATCCGAGACTTTCCGTCGGGTTGTGGACCCTCTGCCGGTGAAAATCGATTATTTGAAGTCGTACGTACCCCCGAGCCATTGTTTGTTCGTAGTTCTTCATCGGGTTATGAACCATCAATCGGAGAGAAATCGCATAGATGTTGTTCGAGATTCCAAGGGTAAGGATTTAGATTACTTATCATTTGTATAGTTTTATAAGTATTAGTGTTCTAATCAAGCGTGATAAATATTTAGGTATAGACGAGAGGGAAAGTATAGTTCCCACTGTTATCAGGTGTGTAGCCCTACACTAAACTTCCAATAAATCGATAGTATTAATATTTGCATGTGTTATTAAGAAATATGTTTGATAATGATTGCGGGTACCATTCAGTGGTATATGACATAAAGGTACGTTAAACCCCTAATACTTCGTTAATAATGCTATAAGCATGAATATGAAATGTGTATGATTCTGTTATGATTTTGGGGGTATATGGCATGATATCAAAATAATATGTTTATTGCATGGGCATATGGGTGATATTGATAAAGGGGAAGTGTTCCGGTGGTTTTTACCACATTATCCGGTGACTTCGGTCACATATTATGAATCTGGTGACTTCGGTCACATATTATGAATCTGGTGACTTCGGTCACATATTATGAATCTGGTGACTTCGGTCACATATGATGAATCCGGTGACTTCGGTCACATATTATGAATCCAGTGACTTCGGTCACATATTATGAATCCGGTGACTCTGTCACAATTATCTGGTGGCCATGCCACAATTTATAAGGGCGATGTGCAAGTTGACTGCAGCAACTGCCTTCGATGGTGTGTAGCGGATGGAGGGTAGATTTAGTAATCCCCACGGTGTGATTGGCAGGTACGGGTGGTGTGTAGCAGATGGATATCTAGGTTAGGCTCGGGATTGCATCTCATTTTATATGTACATGTAATTATCTGATTTGCTATATTATAGGCTTATGGCTAAATGTGATTTAAATGGGCTTTATTGCTATGATCGATTGGGTTTTTAGTGTACTGTTGCACATTGAGTCTGTTGACTCACCCATCGTGGGATATCTTTTTCAGGTGACACTTAGCGTGTTGGACCGGGTCAGCGTGAACTACGTGGTGGCCATTGCTCAACTCAGTATTTCGGTTTTCCTTTTAATTAAACTTATTACGTTTTCTTTTATTATTTCGGGATTTATTTTGGGTTATGATTTTGTAATAAGGCTGCCATTAGCTATGTTATTTATACGTTTTAAATTTTTATTCTGCTACGATCAACTTCAACTAAATAATTAAATATTTTTTATGAACACCTTAAGTTGTTTTGACACCTAAATACCTATGGTTTTCAACTTAATCATAAATTTTAAATCCAGTTCTTCTCTTGATTTATAAAATCATAAGGATAATGTTTTAATAAGATACAAATTTAAATCACAACACGGTTTTCAACAAGATCGTACTTCAAATCTATTCTCTTACCACAAAATCACATGTTTTCTAAAACGACAAAACGAGTTTTTCTATTAAAGCATACCAGATCCGGTCGGGGCTTGTGGGCCGGGTTTGGGGTGTTTCATCAATCATGCATAATAACAGATACTTGCAGCTTGGCAAGCAAATTACATATCCCATAATTGTTTTATCTTAATCAATTAGGTCAAGAATGAAAAGGAAAAAATGATAAGAGGAAAACCTAAACCTAAAATGATAGCTAGGAGAAATGGTTGACTTATGAAAATACTTCTCCAAATAATCATTTTCAAGCCTACATCAGCAATTAAGGTCAAAACTGACTCTTTCATATTGGCTATGATACTGTAATCCAACCTTTGTCCGAGCAAAGTTGTGATCTCTCCCAACCAAATATTATATCTTCACTATATATATATATATATGCTATCCTGGGTAATTTAGTTCGTTTGTTGAAGAAAATTGTAGGATACAGTGTCATAACAACGACTCAAAAATTTCGAATGATAAAGCTATCATCCAATTATTAGCAATTAAAAACATGGCAACAGTGTCACATCCAATTATTGTTCGAATATGGGTTGCAAAGCTATCATCCGAATGATAAACCTCTGGTTAAGGTTAATTACAGATTTTCTTCAACTGGACAAAGGACGACTACAGTCCCATGATTTTAGTAAAGTTGCACCTTAAATTACATCCCCACCATGACTCATAGCTATTTACATGCTTCTCTTCTCTAATCAATGAGCACTGACTCTCTGGATGTCTACCAACTGATAAAGATCACCCCTCCGTTGCTTTGCCAAAGGGAGATTAGCTCTAAATTTCATACAAGGCACCCAATTAAAAAGACTAGAAAGTATATACGACTGAATAAAACCATAATCATGCAACATGTATAGAACAAATATTATGTGGAAGCCATATCACCTTCGTTGCTCAAGTATTGAGTAATCAATCTCTGCTATAATTTTGTCCTCATCATGTTCAGTTGTGGCTAGGACTTCTCCAAGCTGTCACATGCAAAAATTTAAGTTTGTATTTGTCTGCTCAAAACACTTCAAGCCATAAAAGATTCAGGAATTCGTATTACAGGAGAAAAGCCTTTTTATTCATAAACCCACAACAGAGCTAAAAAACAAGTATCCACTTACAGGTCCTACAACAGTTGAGTAACCCCAAGCCACGTAACCTGCTCCAGCATCTCGAGCAGGTGAACAAGTTGCCACATATAATTGTGGATAACTCTTATCAAACCAAGGTTACACAAAGGAAAAAAAAATGTCAGGTGTCACTTAACAAAACCAAATGTCACTTAAGTTACTTTCAACCAAAACATGTAGAAGGAAAACATGTGGCAAGCAAAACTTATATTCATGACAAATGAAGCAAACTTGCATTACAATGTTCAAGGTTGCTATGGTTCACACAAGGTTCTTACAATGCTAGGAAAAAAAAACTAGTACATAGAGAACAACCTTAACGTTTAGTGCCTTTGTGCAACAAAATTATATACAAATTTCTCTCTAAAAAATTTCAAGTTAAAGGCCGCAAATGATTTTCTAATCCTAGTTGTAAAATAAAAAAACTCGTACCCTAGTATATATACAGTGACTATCTTTTAAATATTGATATATAGATTTGGGATAAAAAAACATTTATTAATTTTTTTATTAACTTGAAAGCCTTTTTTTCTTAAAATTATATTATTTCCATAGACAAATATTATATTTCAAAAATTTTGGGACTCAAATGAGACAAAGGGAACTGAAATAGAACCAAAAATAAAATTGTTTGGTAGAGACTTGAGAGAATTGACCGATTTATCCTATAATGCATAAATTAAAATGATAATGATTTCAAATTAGAAGCTAAATTACAAATTAATTAAAAATGAGTAGTTAACAACAAAGAACACATAGCTAAATAAAGAAAATAAAAATTATGAAGTACAGTGTGACATCTAAATGCAAACAGCTCATCATCACCCATTCCTATTAGGGTTTGTCTAATATCCCGGATTTATGGCTTATGCATTATTGCTTAATTTTATGAAATAGTATGCCTATGTGTGCTGTGAATGTGTTCAATGAATTTTGTGAACCTTAGTGTGTAGACAAATGCCTTAGAAATTATTTGATTCTAAGTTTAAAAGAGGAGGCTAGGCAGAGTGGGCCTTAAGAGAAATAGAAGGGAAAATATGACATGAAAATGAGCTTGGTACAGTGGCTTGGAGGCGCCACTTAAGGCCTAGTAAGTGACGCCATATGCAAGGTGTAAGGGCATAGGTTCGAGTCGTAAGGAAGGCAAAAAGGGAGCTTTTATTTTGGCGGTAATGGGGAGTAGTAGTGGACGGCATAGGGACTTATTTGGATGAGGATTAGGCTTGCTTTTCTTTTAATAATTTCGGCTAAGGTAGTAGATAATTGGTGTTTTATTTTGGATTATTTGAATAGATGAAGAAGAGATAAATGTGGATTATTTTTATGAAGAGATAAGGAGAAAAACGAGGAAGTTGATAAGGGGATGTGTGTGGCCGGCCAAAGGACTCTTTTGATGTGATTTTCGGCTAAGCATAGTAAGGGGGGATAACCGAATTCTCATTAAGCACTCTAGTCTCCCTTTTGTTTTCTTTTTCTCCAAAAATTATCACCTTTCTCTTCTTTTTCTTTTATTTGCTCTAGCCGAAATCTTGCTCTCCCTACAGATCACCATTGCCGATTCCTCCTAGGTCCCATACTCTTCCATTAAAGCCGAATCCCCATCATCAATCGTTCGCTTTCACTCTTGGTAAAGCTGATTCCTTCACTTGATCAAAAGCCGAAATCTGTTGAATATCTACTTAGCCTATAGCCGAATCTCTCTGCAATCATTCTCTTTTCTTTTAGTTTGCCAAAGCCGAAAACTCAAGCAAAGTCTAGCCGATTTCTTCACCTTTTTCTTCTTCTTTTCGCAAACTTCCAAAAGCCGAAAGCAAGTTCTTTCTAGGCCATAGCCGAATGCTTCCTTATCCTTTATGAGCCGAATATCTTTGTGGGTTTTGGTAAGGGTGCTGTCGACTACAACACTAAAGGTAAGCATTCGATTGTTGTCATACTATTTCTTTTCCTTAAAGCCGAAATCAAAACTCTAATACCATTAATGATCTTTGGCTGAAATTTTAAGGAAAGATTTCGGGATTTGGTGGTTGTCGACTATAAGGAGGAGTTCTTTGGGATTTTAAAGATTCGAGGTAAGTCATGTGTATATTCGGCCAAGGGCCATCTATTGAGATTAAAATGTTAGAATTTAATCTAACATAGTGCCTGTAGGGATTTTGACAGATACCAAGAGTAAGTAGCACTTTTCAGGATTTAAAATCGCAAGGTAAGTGTACATGTATATTCGGCCAAGGCCTATTTGGTGACTTAGATCTATTTCTTAAATGTTCAAAAGCCGAAAACTAACCATTTAGGTGATTTAGTGCCTAACCGATTGCAAGAAGAGGTATCACCAAGTTTTCGGGATTTGATTAGTAGTCAAATCGGCAGCAAGGTAAGATTTTGATTGTGTTAATCCTTTGGGATTTGGTTTTATAGCCGAATGGCTTTTTACTAACATGATTAGGGTTGGCAGAATATAGGAATTAAAGATCTAAAGCTTAGATCAGGATTTTTGGGATTCAGTGAACTCGTTAAGTATACCACGTGTGTACCCCACACTAAATCTTAATAGATTTACGGCTTTAATTTATTATATGTGTTAATAAGAATGTGGAAAATATGGCTAAAGTGCCATGCAATGGTACAAAGTACTCAGGTACGTTTACCTACTCCTACTATGAGTATAATATATAGCACATATGTGAATGCGATAAGAATGTGAAATAAGGCTTAAGGCATGATAATTGCATGATTTGTATGACATGGGGCATATGGGTGAATATGAAAAGGGGAAGTGATCTGGTGGTCTTTACCACGATATCTGAATGTGGTGACTTATGTCACAAATATCTGAATGTGGTGACTTATGTCACGTAATTGTCATCGGGTGGCTATGCCATGTTTTTATAAGGGCGATGAGCACGTCGGCTGCAACGACTGCCTTCGATGGTGTGTAGCGGATGGAGGGTTGACTTAGCAGTCCCCACGGTGTGATGGTTGGTACGGGTGATGTGTAGCGGATGGTATCTAGGATCGGGTTTGGGTTGCATCATTAAAGTTAATTGTTATATGAATATGTATGATTTGATATGCCATAACTGTTGGGACTTAGTGTTGGTGGTTATACACTGAGTCTGTTTGACTCACCCCGTTGTGGGAATATTTTTCAGGTGACGCTCAGTGATGGACCGGGTCGGCAGGAACTTAGTGGTGGCCATGCTCAACTCAGAAGTTATTTTGGACTAATTTATTTCTAAGCATTTTTTTTGAAATTTATTTGGGATTTATTTTTGATGTAATAAGGCCAGTAGTATTGAACTATTTGATGCATGCATGTTATTTATTTCGGTATGATACAATTTTTATCAATTCAAAGTTTAGGTAATGTTTTCAAAAAAAAAAAATAAATTCTAAATGTTTTGATAACTTATCACGAATTCGGCAATACTTCTAATTTATGATTCTCAAGTACGAAATTAAAGCTTTAACAAAACTTAGACTTTTCAATTCGAACCCAACACAATACAAATTTTATTCAAAAACATCCAAGTTTTCCAAAGTAACAACCAAGTTTTGAACCGCTTTACTTGAGGAACATACCAGATCTGGTCGAGGCTCGTGGGCCGGGTTTGGGGTGTTTCAGTTTGGTATCAGAGCCCAGTTTTTAAACTCTCGGCCTTGGGTTTAAGGCCCAAAACGTTTTCAAAATTAAGCCCAAAAGAATTTTGTGAAAATTTTTGTGAAATAACCAGGTTTTTCTGGCATGGCACCTAAGTCTCCGACCCGAAGTCCACCAGGTAAGTACCTCTATCCATTGTGTGAATTATTGTATGTATAAGGGTAGAAATGGAACGTAGATTAGTATGATAAGTACTTGAACTATAGGACTAGTTTACCCCAACAGTTTCATAAAACTTTAATTCCTAATTAAACAACCCTGTGACTAAGTCGCCGAGTTAGGGTGTGGCAACCATTGTGCGCATGTCTAGGATTGGTTTCGGTGGGAGCTTGGTAGTTAAGCAGTCCTAGTGACTCACCTCCTCTCCACTCGAATCCTACCTGGTGCGTAGTGACGGTTCACCCTAACCAAGAGGACTTATTCACAGGCTAAACTCAATAATTAAAACCCGAAAGGGACTAGCCATATTTTTATAAAAACCCTAGTTTTAAAAATCAACAAGTTGCCCTTTTGAATTAAGAAAATTATTTTCGAAAATTTTCTAAAAATATTCCTGATTTACAAATTACTAAAATACCCCTAGTGGTAAAATTACTAAAATGCCCCTGGTTTCCAAAACTACCACACTACCCTTGATTTTAATAAAATTCAAGACACCCTGATTGGGAAAATTTACCAAATTACCCCTGGTTTACGAAATTACCAAAATAACCCCGACTTCCAAAATTTCTGCAACAACTTTGATGAGAAAATTTTCAAAAAAAAATACCCTAGAGTTTTGAAATTTCAAAGTGCCCTAATTTATTCAGATTTCCAAATTGACCCCGATTTATTACCCAAAATACCCCTGTAGGACAAATGACGAAAATACCCCTGGGATAGGAATAGACAAAAATGTTTGAAGAGTGAATGTGTATGGTAGATACTACTGAACGGATGTGTTTCTGTGAATTAAGGTAGAAGACTTGAAACTCTGAATGATCGAAAGAACTACTATTAAGCTCTTTTCATAAAATTGTTCGCGGATAATCATGAAATAAGGACTAATTCATAAAATTTCTTAATCAGATTAAAAGCGCGATCGTAGAAATGAGCTCTAGGGGACGTGGTCGTAATGTGCGAGGACGTGGTTGAGGCAGAATGACTGTGTCGGAACCGTTAGATCGGGTCAAGGGTCTGACAATGAGGTACCACCGCCACCCCCACCACCAGCTGTTGGGGTTGAGAAGCAAGATCAGACGGGGGATGATGCTATATCGCAGGCGGTGCTGCGAGTTCTTGAGATGGTGGCTGGAGCAGGTGGAAGTATAGGAGCTCGGAAATCTGTACCCGAGCGACTTCGAGCCAATGGAGCTGAGGTGTTCCGTGGCGTATCTGGTGTGTCACCTAGCACTGCTGAGTATTGGTTGGAGGCGACCGAGCGAATTATGGATGAATTGGATCTGACAGCTGCAGAGAAAGTGAAAGGAATGGTGTCGCTTTTTCGTGATGAGTCATATCAATGGTGGCTCACAATTCGGGATGGTGCTACGGCTGAGGAACTCACTTGGGAGTATGTTAAGACGGCATACCAGAAGAAGTATGTCGGTACTTATTACATTGATGCGCAAAGGAAGGCATTTCTGGGGCTGGTTCAAGGGAACAAGTCCGTGGCGGAGTACGAGGCTGAATTTCTAAGGTTGAGCTGGTATGCTCGAGGGATAGTGGCTACGGAGCATGAGCGATGTGTCCGGTTTGAGGATGGATTGAGAGATGACCTGAGGTTGTTGATAGCTCCGCAGCAAGAGTGGGAATTTGCTGTGTTGGTTGAGAAGGCTAAGGTAGCCGAAGGAATTAAGGACTCTGTGAGGCAGAACACGGACCAGAATAAGAAGAAAAGAGGATTTGGACCGTTAGGGTCATCTGGGAATGTTCAGAAAAGGCCTAGGGTTGATGGGCCGCGAGGTCAGCAAGCTGTTACAGGAGGGCAGTATCGTACTTGTGATCAGTGTGGGAAGAAGCACTTAGGGGAGTGTTGGAAGAAAACGGGAGGATGTTTTAAGTGTGGATCTAAGGACCATATGATTAAGGACTGTCCTATGAGACCGGAGGGGAATCGACCAGCAGGTCAGGGTTATAATCAGGCTGGTAGAGGTGGACAGCAGCCTCAGCGAGGTCGTGGACCAAATGGTAGAGGTAACGGTGCAGGAAGAGGACGTGGAACACCTGGCAGAGGTGTTGGTAATACCGAGGCAAGACAACCGAGCTTGGTATATGCAGTTCACCGTAGGGAAGATGGAGACGCACCGGACGTCATAACCTGTACGTTCCTTATATTTGGCAAACCTTACTTTGCTCTGATTGATGTGGGCTCGACCCATTCTTATGTTGCATGTAGAGTAGTCGAAACTCTAGGCATAGCCTCTGAACTGTCTGATAGGGAGATGACTGTAGTAAGCCCATTAGGACAAACTGTAGTGGTGAATAAGATCTTTCGAAGAGTACCTCTAGAGATTCAAGGAATGGTATTCCCTGCCGACTTAATGGAACTACCTTTTGGAGAATTCGATCTCATACTTGGCATGGACTGGCTAGTGGAGCATCGAGCTATATTGGATTGTGCAGCTAAGCGAATGGAGTTAAGGACTCCAGATGATGAGGAAGTAGTCGTGATAGGAGAAAGAAGAAACTACCTGTCTAACGTAGTTTCTCCTTTAAAGGCTGATAAGATGGTTCGGAAAGGGTGCAAGGCATTTCTGGCCTTTGTTAGTGCATTGGATACGAAAGAAGAGAGAGTTAATAGAGTTAGAACAGTAATGGACTTTGTGGATGTTTTTCCGGAGGAGTTACCTGGAATACCCCCGGACAGAGAGGTGGAGTTCGGAATTGACTTGCTACCTGGAACAGCTCCTGTGTCAATCGCTCCGTACAGAATGGCACCCAAGGAGTTGGTTGAGCTCAAGGCTCAAATCCAAGAGTTACTTGATCGTGGGTTTATCCGACCCAGTGTGTCTCCATCGGGAGCACCGGTCTTGTTTATGAAGAAGAAGGACGGAACTATGCGTATGTGCATAGATTATCGTCAGTTGAATAAGCTGACTATCAAGAACAAGTATCCTTTGCCGAGGATTGACGACTTATTCGATCAGCTTAAGGGGGCAGCAGTTTTCTCGAAGATAGATCTAAGGTCTGGATATCATCAGCTTAAAGTGAAGGAAGTGGATATCCATAAGACAGCTTTCCGGACAAGGTATGGGCATTTTGAGTTCGTAGTAATGCCGTTTGGTTTGACGAACGCCCCAGCTGCGTTCATGGATATGATGAATCGGGTTTTTCAACCCTATTTGGATCGATTCGTCGTTGTGTTCATCGACGACATCTTAGTGTATTCCAAGTCTGAGGAGGAACATGATGAGCATCTCCGGATTGTGTTGCAAGTGTTAAGAGAGAAGAAGCTCTATGCCAAATTCAGCAAGTGCGAATTTTGGCTCAAGGAAGTGGCGTTCTTAGGACATGTAGTGTCTGCAGAAGGAATCAGGGTGGATCCTAGGAAGATTGAGGCGGTGTTAGATTGGAAACCACCTAAGTCGGTGGCTGAGGTTCGTAGTTTCCTGGGATTGGCAGGATACTACAGAAGGTTCGTAGAAGGGTTCTCATCGACAGCCGCACCTTTGACGAAGTTGTTGAGAAAGGAAGTACCTTTCGTATGGACGGATAAGCAACAAGAGAGCTTTGAGAAGCTAAAGAGGGTTTTGACTGAAGCTCCGGTCTTGATTCAGCCGGAGGCAGGGAAGGATTTTGTGGTGTACTGTGATGCTTCTCACACAGGATTAGGGTGTGTTCTGATGCAAGACGGGAAAGTAGTCGCTTATGCGTCTCGGCAGTTAAGGCCACATGAGGTTAACTACCCGACTCATGATTTGGAATTGGCGGCAGTGGTCTTTGCTCTTAAGGTGTGGAGGCACTATCTTTATGGAGAAAAGTCAGTGATCTACACGGACCACAAGAGCCTTAAGTATCTGTTGACTCAGAAGGAGTTGAACCTAAGACAGCGAAGGTGGGTTGAATTACTGAAGGACTATGACTGTTCGATAGAGTATCATCCGGGCAAGGCAAATGTAATGGCGGATGCTCTAAGTCGGAAGGTAGTGTCGGATCTGAGGGTGATGTTTGCACATCTGAGCTTGTATGATGATGGAAGTCTGCTGGCAGAGCTGCAAGTTAAGCCGACGTGGTTGAATGAGGTGAAAGAGGGACAGTTGGTTGATGATGATCTAAGTGCTAAGCTACAGCAAGTACGGAATGAGGAGTTGGAGGATTATGGTATTAATGACGAGGGAGTATTGTGTTTCAAGGGTAAAGTCTGCATGCCGAAGAATGAGGAGTTGAGGCAGAGGATTCTTCAGGAATCGCATAGTAGCCATTATGCTATGCATCTTGGAGGTAGTAAGTTGTACCGAGATCTAAGGGAACAGTTTTGGTGGCCTGGACTTAAGAAGGAAGTTACCGAATTCGTAGGGAAGTGCTTAACGTGTCAGCAAGTTAAGGCTGAACACCAAGTTCCGTCAGGATTGCTTCAACCAATAAAGATTTCGCAGTGGAAGTGGGAGAGAATCACCATGGACTTCGTTAGTGGGCTTCCCCTTACGCCTACTAAGAAGGACTCGGTATGGGTGATAGTGGATCGGTTGACAAAGTCCGCACATTTCATTCCAGTGCGGGTTGATTATTCTTTGTAGAAGTTGGCAAAGTTGTATGTAGCGGAAATTGTAAGGTTGCATGGAGTTCCACTATCGATCATTTCGGATAGGGACCCAAGGTTTACTTCTCGGTTTTGGAAAGCGCTACATCAAGCTTTAGGCACCAGATTGGATTTCACTACGGCTTTTCATCCACAGTCGGACGGTCAATCTGAACGAGTGATCCAAGTGTTAGAGGGTATGCTGAGAGGCTGTGTAATAGACTTCAGAGGAAGTTGGGAAGAATATTTTCCGTTAGCGGAATTTGCATACAACAACAGCTATCAAGCTAGTATTCAGATGGCACCGTATGAAGCACTGTATGGACAGAAGTGTCGAACTCCTACGTGCTGGATGTAATTGGGGGAACGTCGAGTTTTGGGTCCAGAGATTGTGGCAGAATCTGAAGAGAAGGTTAGTGTAATTCGAGCTCGGTTAAAGGAAGCATTTGATAGACAGAAGTCATACGCAGATCTCAAACGGAAGGAAATAGAATTTGATGTAGGAGATCAAGTGTTTCTTAAAGTTTCGCCTTGGAAGAAGGTAATGAGATTTGGTCAAAAAAGAAAGTTAAGTCCAAGGTTTATAGGACCTTATCGGGTATTGAAGCGAGTCGGACCAGTGGCATACCAGTTAGAGTTGCCACCGGAGTTGAAGCAGATGCACGACGTATTCCATGTTTCCATGCTACGTCGTCATCGATCAGATCCATCTCATGTAGTGCCGGTTTAAGAGGTGGAGCTAAGGCCAGATTTGTCCTATGAGGAAGAGCCGATTTAGATCTTAAAACGAGATGTGAAAGTGTTACGGAGGAAATCAGTTCCTTTAGTCAAAGTGTTATGGCGTAATCATAGATCGGAAGAAGCTTCGTGGGAGCCGGAAGAAGCAATGCGACAACGATACCCTCACTTATTTTAGCCAGGTAATTTCGAGGACGAAATTATTTTAAGGGGGTAGAACTGTAATATTCCAGATTTATGGCTCATGCATTATTGCTTAATTTTATGAAATAGTATGCCTATGTGTGCTGTGAATGTGTTCAATGAATTTTGTGAACCTTAGTGTGTAGACAAATGCCTTAGAAATTATTTGATTCTAAGTTTAAAAGAGGAGGCTAGGCAGAGTGGGCCTTAAGAGAAATAGAAGGGAAAATATGACATGAAAATGGGCTTGGTACAGTGGCTTGGAGGTGCAACTTAAGGCCTAGTAAGTGGCGCCATATGCAAGGTGTAAGGGCATAGGTTCGAGTCGCAAGGAAGGCAAAAAGGGAGCTTTTATTTTGGCGGCAATGGGGAGTAGTAGTGGACGGCATAGGGACTTATTTGGATGATGATTAGGCTTGCTTTTCTTTTAATAATTTCGGCTAAGGTAGTAGATAATTGGTGTTTTATTTTGGATTATTTGAATAGATGAAGAAGAGATAAATGTGGATTATTTTTATGAAGAGATAAGTAGAAAAACGAGGAAGTTGATAAGGGGATGTGTGTGGCCGGCCAAGGGACTCTTTTGATGTGATTTTCGGCTAAGCATAGTAAGGGGGGATAACCGAATTCTCATTAAGCACTCTAGTCTCCCTTTTGTTTTTTTTTCTCCACAAATTATCACCTTTCTCTTCTTTTTCTTTTATTTGCTCTAGCCGAAATCTTGCTTTCCCTAAAGATCACCATTGCCGATTCCTCCTAGGTCCCATACTCTTCCATTAAAGCCGAATCCCCATCATCAATCGTTCTCTTTCACTCTTGGCAAAGCCGATTCCTTCACTTGATCAAAAGCTGAAATCTGTTGAATATCTACTTAGCCTATAGCCGAATCTCTCTGCAATCATTCTCTTTTCTTTTAGTTTGCCAAAGCCGAAAACTCAAGCAAAGTCTAGCCAATTTCTTCATCTTTTTCTTCTTCTTTTCGCAAACTTCCAAAAGCCGAAAGCAAGTTCTTCCTAGGCCATAGCCGAATGCTTCCCTATCCTTTAGGAGCCGAATATCTTTGTGGGTTTTGGTAAGGGTGCTATCGACTACAACACTAAAGGTAAGCATTCGATTGTTGTCATACTATTTCTTTTCCTTAAAGCCGAAATCAAAACTCTAATACCATTAATGATCTTTGGCCGAAATTTTAAGGAAAGATTTCGGGATTTGGTAGTTGTCGACTATAAGGAGGAGTTCTTCGGGATTTTAAAGATTCGAGGTAAGTCATGTGTATATTCGGCCAAGGGCCATCTATTGAGGTTAAAATGTTAGAATTTAATCTAACATAGTGCCTATAGGGATTTCGACAGATACCAAGAGTAAGAAGCACTTTTCGGGATTTAAAATCGCAAGGTAAGTGTACATATATATTCGGCCAAGGCCTATTTGGTGACTTAGATCTATTTCTTAAATGTTCAAAAGCCGAAAACTAACCATTTAGGTGATTTAGTGCCTAACCGATTGCAAGAAGAGGTATCACCAAGTTTTCAGGATTTGATTAGTAGTCAAATCGGCAGCAAGGTAAGATTTTGATTGTGTTAATCCTTCGAGATTTGGTTTTATAGCCGAATGGATTTTTACTAACATGATTAGGGTTGGCAGAATATAGGAATTAAAGATCTAAAGCTTAGATCGGGATTTTCGGGATTCAGTGAACTTGTTAAGTATACCAGGTGTGTACCCCACACTAAATCTTAATAGATTTACGGCTTTAATTTATTATATGTGTTAATAAGAATGTGGAAAATATGGCTAAAGTACCATGCAATGGTACAAAGTACTCAGGTACGTTTACCTACTCCTACTATGAGTATAATATATAGCACATATGTAAATGCGATAAGAATGTGAAATAAGGCTTAAGGCATGATAATTGCATGATTTGTATGACATGGGGCATATGGGTGAATATGAAAAGGGGAAGTGATTTGGTGGTCTTTACCACGATATCTGAATGTGGTGACTTATGTCACAAATATCTGAATGTGGTGACTTATGTCACGTAATTATCATTGGGTGGCTATGCCACGTTTTTATAAGGGCGATGAGCACGTCGATTGCAGCGACTGCCTTCGATGGTGTGTAGCGGATGGAGGGTTGACTTAGCAGTCCCCACGGTGTGATGGTTGGTACGGGTGATGTGTAGCGGATGGTATCTAGGATCGGGTTTGGGTTGCATCATTAAAGTTAATTGTTATATGAATATGTATGATTTGATATGCCATAACTGTTGGGACTTAGTGTTGGTGGTTATACACTGAGTCTGTTTGACTCACCCCGTTGTGGGAATATTTTTCAGGTGACGCTCAGTGATGGACCGGGTCGGCAGGAACTTAGTGGTGGCCATGCTCAGTTCAGAAGTTATTTTGGACTAATTTATTTCTAAGCATTTTTTTTGAAATTTATTTGGGATTTATTTTTGATGTAATGAGGCCAGTAGTATTGAACTATTTGATGCATGCATGTTATTTATTTCGGTATGATACAATTTTTATCAATTCAAAGTTTAAGTAATGTTTTCAAAAAAAAATAAATAAATTCTAAATGTTTTGATAACTTATCACGAATTCGGCAATACTTCTAATTTATGATTCTCAAGTACGAAATTAAAGCTTTAACAAAACTTAGACTTTTCAATTCGAACCCAACACAATACAAATTTTATTCAAAAACATCCAAGTTTTCCAAAGTAACAACCAAGTTTTGAACCGTTTTACTTGAGGAACATACCAGATCTGGTCGAGGCTCGTGGGCCGGGTTTGGGGTGTTTCAGTTTGGAAGGAGATTAAAAGATAGAACCAAGCCCAAAATCCAGCAGTCACCTAATTTGAATCAATCAACACTAAAGAAATTTAAACAAAATATATATCTTATAGCATAAGCTCTCTGCCACAAAGCAATTGCATACCTTACACATAGATAAAGTTAAAAATCAACCCTCCAAATTGATCACTTACAGGTCCAACAGGAACACCATGAATAAACCTGCATGAGTTGGGATATAACAGGCTGTCTAGACCATCAAAGGCAAATAAAACTGGTCCTATGATCAAGCATGTCAATCAAAGGCCAAGAGTCGTAGGACATCAATACGGCTAGAAGGCAAAAATGACCGTGGAAGATAAGCATGCGTTGGAATTTAAAGATGTACACACGAAGAACGCTTGCTAATACATACATAAACATAAATAGAGGCAGTAACGATAGATCTAAACAAAGATGCAAACTTTCAAGTAAACACTTCATAAATTACAGTTCATAAGTAGATATTATGGTCCAACATACATCTAATAGTAAAAGAGCCTTGCCACCAAAATTGCATGGTTTATAAGGTGCATATTATAAATTAAATATAGACAAACTTACTGAAAAATAAATATACTAATTACTGGAAATATCTACAAACATTGCATGGAAAAGGAAATATACTAGACCAACTTACTGAAAATAAATATAGAAGAATGGTACAGCAAAGGATACTGCAGAGAAGCTTCACTCTGGCTTTCTGCTTCTTTTATGCCTTTTCTTTTCTTTGGTAATGGGGACTACCTTGGTTTCCTTTTACTATTTGGGCAGAGAACTATTGATTTGAATGATTGATACCAGTCGTGGAGATTTATAAGATCACCATGGTTTCCTTTTTAAGCACAAAAGGTCTACGTTTACTTACAACCTCAACGTGTGTCTCATCAATCTTACGTTTCTGGTGGCGTTTCATTTTTAAGCCTGCTACCTGAGAATCCCATGAGCAAAATTGTTCAAATCAGAACACCCTCAAATGATAAACAAAGAGAAAACATAAGTGCAAGGTTCTATATTGTAAAAGAATGTTTACCTTATCTTCGACCTTTTCATCAACAACAGTTTCGACAGAATCAAGATCAAGTTGTTCAAGCTTCACCCATTCATCAAGCCTCCTATTAACTGTAACAACCCAAACCCGGCCCAAACACCACGACCGGATCTGGCATGTCACTAAGAAGAATTTATAAAACACATTGCGATCTTAGGGGAAAATTTAGTTTACTTCTTCTCTTGCGTTTTTCTAGTTTAGTGGTTTATTAGAGAACTTAGTACTTTTATGTTAAACTAGTTTAGTTTGTCAAATTTCAAAATCAGGTGACTTTTGGAAACCCATGTTATACCTTTAAGTTGCTAAAAGTTTTGTCTCGAAAGATATTAATTTAATTGATAATTTAGATGCATGAAAACTTTGTTT